>CABFOV010008553.1:0-23015 GCA_902141375.1 Timema poppense
CACTATTGTGCACTCATACTGTTGGTTATGAGGTTAGGCCTAAACAAGCATGATATTTTAAACATGTTTTGACAATATATATTCCAATTTCCAAGTGAAATCTGTTTAAAGAGCTCTTATACTGCTTATTAGTTGCTCAAAACCATTTATAATTATATAATGACCGTAACACCAGGCCCCAGACCAGTAATTTAAGATTTAACTGAATGTATGAATGTTATAATAAATGAATTACAAGAAAGAATGTTAACATTTAGATTTTATTTGTATTTTCTATGTTATTATATTTGTATTTCCTCTTATGGTCGTATTTTTTTCAAGACTCAAAGGTAGAGTGTCGTTTTGGATTTTAGATTCAAATTTGTTAAATAATTGATTCCCCGCTTCTCTACTTATTTGTTTTGAACACATGTATTTCGATTATGTTTACAGTGTCAAGATTTTACTATAACAGTTGGTACCTATTAAAATATATCTAAAGAGACAAATATCTTGTTGTGTATGTCCATGTAAGAAAATCTTGAGTAAAGTAAAATACAAAGAAGGGAATTTTTATTTGATCTATTTATAGCTTCCTTTATAAAAATACATTACAGGAAATGACTCAACATCTTTTTCACTCTTTACTTAAAGTGTTACATAATTGAGTGCAATTATTTTAATTTATATTTTTCAAAGAGCTTATTTTAAAAATTGAATACGTACCTTGAAGTCATTTGTACTTTTTTTTTGTACTGCAGCAACTCTGGAAAATTTTTACTATTTATATGCATAACTTCCCATAATTTTCCTTTTTATTTTAATATTTATTTAGTCGTTTTATTCTTTGAATAATGGATCTATCCTTTCTTGAACAATTTTTATATACATTGTACAGCATCAGTAGGTACTTAAATGTTGCCCAATTATACAATTCTAAAATATCTTTCAACTGTAACAAGAATGATAAATGGGTTGGGGATGGGAGGGGGGGCTATTTGATCAAATATGTTAATTGTGTTCCAGCTTCGTAATTGACTGGATTTGATTAAACTTAAGTTTAACAATTGATTCACCCGCTAAAGTGGTTGAATGGTCTAAGGCACCACTCACGTATGAGAACCTCCTCGCCCCTAGCTCATTAGAGTAATTATCATGTATGCTTATAACCTGAACAGGTAGTAAGACACGGTGAAAAAACATATTGAATCACACTTAATTTTTTGTGCAATATATTATTTAGCAATTGCCAATATTTGATAAGTTTTATGTAGAGTAGGCTTACATTCTTTCTTAAATATTTGTAGGTCCCAAAATATTTTTTTCTCCTTTTTTTGTTTAACTACTTGTAAAAGTTATTGCTTGTATACTAATTATGCTAATGTTGTTTGAATTAATAAGATAGGATTTAGAGGAAATATACCCATATTTGTTTGAAGGAGGAGTGGAAAAAATTTTGCCGAAAAAAAACCACCCTCGGTATACTCAAGTCAATTACAAGGGTGATGCCTTAGCCTTAGTCAATATGAGTAAGGAAATGGGTCCCATTATTAGTCAAATGCATCATATTTACTCAACTGTATGTATTCAATATTGTAAAGTAGCTTTTGTGTAAGCATTTTTTGTAGCCTAGTTTATTTTGATGTAGTTCTTTATCTATATTGGTTTTGTATTTGTTGTTTGTTCTTTCGACTTTTCCCGTTTTTGAAAAAGTCCCCTCATTTTTGAGGGTCTACCTCCATATTTTGGAGTCGATGGGGAGGGGGAAGAAGGGTCATTTGTTTTTGGAAAATTATTTTATTCATTTGGGTGCAGAGTCCAGTTCACATAAGATGTCTGCCATAATGGGTGCACTAAGTGCTGCACGGATTGTTTCCCGTATGCGAGTCTGTGTGTAACAGGCCTTAAAGTGGCCCTTTTTTATTAAGAAACCACAAGTGGTCGATAGAAGATGTCGCTGAATCGTATCCCATTCCTTTTCATTCTAACTCATCAACCCACAAGATAGGTCTCTAATTTTCAGTGAACCTCAAATTGGACAAAGTTATCTATTCATTTCGCAACATAATGTCGAATACAGTAGAAACAGGCCTTAAAGTGGCCCTTTTTTACTAAGAAACCACAAGTGGTCGATAGATGTCGCTGAATCGTATCCCATTCCCTTTCATTCTAACTCATCAACCCACAAGATAGGTCTCTAATTTTCAGTGAACCTCAAATTGGACAAAGTAATCTATTCATTTCGCAACATAATGTCGAATACAGTAGATTTTCCTTAGTTTCGCTGGTTATTTTAACGTTTTTTGACTGGGATGGTTATGATACTCTTAAAATATTTCATTAAACATGAATACAACTTTTAGTGATTAGTCTGAAAATCTATAACAGGATTGCCATGCACCTGAAAAATTGGGAGAACCAGGAAACCATAAAAAAAAATTTTTGTTCCTAGGAAAACGCGGAAAACCCTGGTAATTTTGCAAGATTTATTAAAAATACTGGAATATTTGTTAATTTAGGACATTTAACTATTATTATTATTTAGCACCGCGTCTTACTACCCATTCGGCTTATACACTTTAAGTACTAATTACGCTAATGAATTAGGAATTGGGAAGGTTGAATTAGAGGAAGTGAACCCGCATTTGCGTGGAGGGAGAGGGGAAAACCATTTAGGAAAAACCACCCCCAGTTCCCTCGATTGAGATTCGAACCTCCTTCTCCCCGTCCTCAGCAGTCGAGCTCAACACGACTAGTGCATTAGCCAACTACGCCACCGAGGTGGGTGACATTTAACTAAATTCTTAAGATAGGGGGAAAAGTGAACTGAAGAATTAAGCATCCGGATTCAAACATGTCTTATTAGCTACTACATCTTAAACATGGGTCATAAAGCGACAGAAGATGTTATTCCTTACTAATCCTTTTTTAAACATAAGTTACATGTCTTAACACTAGTCACTTTGATGAAAAATGCAATTTTATTATTCTTTTCTTTAATCTAAATTGTCTGGAAAATATAAATTCCTTCTGGAAAGCAGCGGGTTAGAAAGTCAGAAAATAGTGGCAACCTTTTAGAACTATTTGTTTCCGACATGCACTCTTGTTTTATTTAGGTATGAATGTTATTAGAACAAACTGCACCATCTATATAACAAAATAATCATGAAAATGTATGCATTTGACTCACACATTTAAATCACAACCTATCATCTAAACGGCGTGTCATTACTTTAAGGGAAGAACCTCGAACCCATGTCATCCAGCTATAGTTTTTGAAAATATGTGGACCTCATAAGTTATTTTGAAGCATGTGGGAGTTTTAAATGTTATTATTAAATTTATAAAAATACACTAACCATAATTCTCAACATTCGTGACTTTAAGAATGTGGCGATTTGAGACAGGCCACATTGTGCTAATAATATTTTGGCTTTCTACATTCCAATTTAGGAAGAGCATTTTATAAAATATCAACACACTTTTTTGTGGTCAACATTTATAAAATTGTACTATATTATTATTGGTACTTTATAGGCATTGATAATATGTAACTAAAAAGTGACAGCTGAAGATCACATGACATGTAGAATGAATAGCCTACTTGAAAGTAGATCTAGTAATTTTTCTAAATGTCATATAAGCCCCTTCTTTTGATAATTGGTCTGTCTGTTTTATCTCTGCACAAACCTCCACACTAACTCGCTACATTCCAGATACAAAAAAAAAGAAGTAAATTGTTATACCTACATTGACATCTATATATTATTGGTAGTAAAATTAATATTTATCGTGCTTACACTACCAATTAATTCAGTAATAGAACTATGCGAAAAAATATATTTAAAATCAAAGCAATGGCTGAAGCCTCTATTTTATCTTTAGTAAAGGTTAATTTCCAATATATTGAATTCCAAAATTTTAATTATGTTTGATTGATTATCTATCATATGTGCTCTCAAGAAAACAAAAAAAAAACTCATTATCTTATAAAATAAATATTGTTGTCTTAACATCTACATTGTAAAAAAACCAATTTAAATTATATCATATTATATTTGATTAAGGTGTCAACCAATAGAAGATTACATTGTCATGATATATGATATTTATTACATAGCAATTAAAATATTAAAAATTACCAGAGATATTTATTTCAAAACACAATTTAGTTAATCTGGAAAACACCACAAAAAAATTGTTAAATAATTTAAAGTTTGTTTAACACACCTAAGCAAATAAAAATGGATCACACCGAATAGATATATTTAAAGCGTTGTTAAAGTTATAATTAATTATTACTTAGTAAAAATGTTTACAATCAAACTTTAAAAGATCTAAATTATTTATATCTAAACTTGAATCAGTATTTAAATTTAAATGGACAGAACATTTAAATAATCCTGAACACAAAAATCAAATAACACTTACTGGTTTGTTTAAATTTGTCTTGCATATCAAAATTTAATATGATTTAATTTAAATCATTTCTATAAAAATACTTTTGACCCCAAAGTTTTTAACCTTCAAATGTTTTCTCTTTTCAGTGGTTATTTTTTTATGTAATTTCATTTTTTCAAGCTAAGAGTTTAATCAAGAGGCCTTAATGAATTTAAATAATATCATAATTCATAACTAATCTTTTGTTTAAAAAAAATAATTATGTTTTGAAAAAAGTTTGTTAATAAGGGAATTATATATTGTTAGTATGTACAACCAAAGTAAAGTAGCTATCACAAAAATGTTAAGAAAATGTTTTACCGAAATCCATTGAATTATTCTTATATAAAACTCTAACAAAAACATTTTTATGTGGGCCAAAAATAACAAATATAAAATAACACATCTTACTATCATTGTATGTACACGCTCATAACTCAAAATTTGCGCCGACATCAGTAAGTTAACAATTTAAGTGCAATCACTGTTAACTTGAGTTGAGAAATTTCATGAATACAATGGTTAAGGGAATAAGTGAACAAAGGTTGTTAACTCTAACATACTTTTTTTTTAGTATAAAAGAGAATAGAAAATGAAGTTTTAAAAAAAATTCTCATCAAAAATTTTTTTTCTTCAAGAATTTTCCTTGGAAGTTAAAACGTGCAACCAACCACCAAAATTATTTCTCGCTTAATTTCTCTTGGCAGGAATAAATGTGAAGCCTTCCCTCAACCATCAGAGCGGTGGTTTGGGATCCACCCCCTCCCCTCACCCCTTTATTCCCTCCACCTACCCTCTTCTTCAAGANGTATAAAAGAGAATAGAAAATGAAGTTTTTAAAAAAATTCTCATCAAAAATTTTTTTTCTTCAAGAATTTTCCTTGGAAGTTAAAACGTGCAACCAACCACCGAAATTATTTCTCGCTTAATTTCTCTTGGCAGGAATAAATGTGAAGCCTTCCCTCAACCATCAGAGCGGTGGTTTGGGATCCACCCCCTCCCCTCACCCCTTTATTCCCTCCACCTACCCTCTTCTTCAAGATGTACTACATACCCGATGACAACTCGAGTGGAAAGTGCAAATTGGAAATTGAATATTCATTACTTCTCTGTCTTTTTTAAAAACTTTGCTTCGCTTGCTTCTTCTTAGTCTACTTTTATCGGAAGGTTCTTCCCTACCTTCTTAAGGGCCCACGTCCAATATATAAAACTGTATTTCCACCCTACCCGCTTCTTTGGGTTTAAACTGTCTACCACAATCATTTTAACCTTAAGTGTATTACTTTAACTCTTGCATTACTCTGAAGGGAAGATCAGGGTCCGAGTCTTGGTTGCTTGTACTTATAGAAAGAGGTCTACTCAATGATTTCCCTTTCTCCTGGCATGCAAATGTGGGCACATTTATTATAAATTACATCCCTCCACTTTATACCATCAATGTGGATATTTTGATAACCCTAGCCGGTAATAAGACACAATGCAGAAGAAATACTATTGGGAAATCTGTGTTTTGTTATGTTTGACTTTTGTTAACGAAAACTTTAAGGTCCAAACTAACTTCTTGTTTACCAACATTAAAATTTTTAAAAATATCACCATACTGTGTTCTAATGACCGGAATGAGGGGGAGGGGGGTAAGGAAGGTGGAGCAAAGCTTCCCCCTCTTGAAACCTGGCGCGGTTTATCATTTCCATCTCATTTCCATGTAAATAACAAGTCTTGGTTTCTTGAGAGAAGCGCTGCTTAAGACCACACCCGTGACTCTTACATCTTTGTCTGCGGTGTTCATTGTGACGAGAGGGAGACTAGCAAACTTTAAAAGATTTGAGTTGATTTTTTATCAGACGTTTGTAAAACTCATCATTGGAGTCCAGTAGTAAAAATTGTAAGATTTGGGTCAATTAAAACACAAAATAGATATTTATAGCTCTAAATACAGTTTAGATTTACATAACTCAAAACAAATTCTTATTTTAATACTTGTCATAATAATATTAGCATTTGATGAGAAACTTTTCAAATTAAGAACAAAATATTGTCATAAAATTCAAGGACACCCTTGACAGACATTCAAGAACTGTTGAGGTCATCACACGTGATGAAAATTAAACTCTTTATGTTTCTACTGAAAAAATATTTTGTTTTGGCCGAAAAAAAATTTCGCTAAAAAAACCCTGCAAAAACTCGACTTTTCTAGCGTTCTCTACACTCTTCACTTAAAACTCTTATACGGTAGAATAAGTGTATTTCCTTCATCCCTTAATATGGGGATGTAGGGGACGTGAAAACAAGTCAGTGTTTTTGCACAGTTTTTATATCAAAATATGTTATTGGTCAAAATAAATAAAACATTTCTGTATTACAAGCCACAACAAATTGTTGATACCACCATTTAATAAAAATTAAACTTTATGTTTGTACTTAAGATATAATTTATTTATTTAGGCCAATAAAATGTTTTGCTATAAAAGTTGCCAAAACACCACCCCTTTCTCTCATCCCCTACAATCCCACCTTAAAATATGAGCGAGCCATTTGAAGGTCTGTACTTCCAGGCAAGACCGAGGGAATTAATCCCCCCTGGCTTCACTTGGGGACATTGTAATGCTGGACGTTTGGAACTAAAGGGACGCTGCAAAACCTAATCTACGCGGGCGTCGCGCGACCTGCATGCCGGACAAGAGACGGGGAGGGGGGGGGCTGCTTGTTTCCTAGGGGTGGTGAGATTAGTTTGGTAGGAAAACTTTGCGAGGGAAACGATAGTATCAACCACCGCCACCTCGACTTAATTTCACCCTCTATAACATTGGTTTTACGGAACTCACCCTTTAACGCAAGTCAAGAACACGACAAGAAAGGAGAAAGGAAAATAAAACAAAATAAAACAATAATAGAAAGAAGAAAAAAATACGTGGGTTCAGAAGAGAAGACCTTAAAACAATTTGTCAATGTCAGCGTTTGTAAGTTTTGGTTGTTTTCCTACATGTTTTATTTCACTTATTTTAGAAAATGTATGAATTTCCAATTTTTCTTGTTTTATGAATTAGTCATAATTTAAAGGCAACAGGGTCGAGGTTTGGGGAGCTTTAAATGGGGTTGAATTTGAAAATACAGTTAACTATTTAATCTTTTTTATCGCGTGGGTTGCACCTGTCACATAGATTAATTGTAAATTATTGGATATTTATTTTCAAATTACTCCCGTGTATAATAAACTGACAAGAATAATGTCAAGAGTGTAGCTTTAATTAATATGTGTTCTATTGTCTTAATCCTAACTACCGATATTTATAATAATTTTATAATATTTCTTAATTGTAGGCTACAAGTTGTTATTTTCATGACCATTCTGTGTGAGCTAGTTTTGGCAAACGCTCAATTATTTGTTGTGGGTATAAAATGATATCATTGTTGAAATGCAGATGAGCCAAACCAACCAGTTTGCTTTCAACCATAGCTGTCCTCAGCCATGTCTTGATTAGACGCAACGATGACAGTAGGTACCAGCTACCCTTAACTATCTTTGTAATACTTCAAACTGAATTTTCCTGTCCGTTTACTTGGCTCATTTTATGCCGCCATTTTCGTTGATCCGCGCAGATGTGAAAATGTATTTCCGATTTTTTCGTCAGTATCCTGACCATTTAATGGTCGGGGGGAGAGGGGAGATTTCCCTCACCTTAATTTAAAAATCATAAAAATCGCTCATCTTTCATATTACAAGCGGGAAGCAATTCTGGAATTTAGTATTTGATAGTGAAAAGTCTGGGAAAATTCCAAAATGTTGCTTGAATTCTCGGATATTTTTGCGATAATATTTTATTATTTAATTTATTTATTTATTTATTTACACTATTTATCTCGATTCCTAGCATGTAGCTCGAGACCTAAATCTACATCTTGAATTAACATTACATCTTTAGCCACGTTCTTTCCTTAAAATAATTTATTAATTTAGAATAAGCACCTAATTCTAAAAATTCTATTTGTCCTTCTTTCCTATACCTAACATACTAGTTGGTCCGCCCCGGGTATATTACGCCCCCGATACCCTATAAATATATATTTATATTATTAGGAAAAACCACCCTCATTACACTAGGCCGAGATGCGAACCCCGAAGCTCCCCGTCATCGGCAATATAGTATATTTCAAAAGTGACGCCATAGACTAGGGATGTGCACACTTAAAGGAAACCCAAATAAAAATTGGCATGCCTAAAACTTTTATTTATTTATTATTTTTCAAAATTAATTTAAAAAAAATTATAGACACAAATAATATACTGATATCAATAAGTTTAATTATATATTGATAATATATTTTTTTATCACCGCGTCTTACTACCCGTTCAGGCTATACGCTTTAAATACTATTTACGCTAATTAATTAGGAATTGGGAAGGTTGAATTAGAGGAAGTGAACCCATATTTACGTGGATGGAGAGTGGAAAACCATTTAGGAAAAACCACACTCAGTTCACTCGACCGAGATTTAAACCTCGATCTCCCCGTCCTCAGCAGTCGAGCTCAACACGACAAGCGCGTTAGCCAACTACGCCACCGAGGCGGGTTATGATTATATAAAACATTCACAAATACCTCAGTGACTTAGCATGTTTTTAATTCCGTTCAGAAAATCTATATAATTGGGTGTGAGATGAGTGAAACTGTGAATTATCTTTCAACATTTTATAACGATCCGGGTTAAAATGGTTGGGAGATCAACAAATTCTCAACAGAAAGTCATTGTTATAGATCACATTTCCTAAGTTTAATGGTTGAAAACGCTTGTTAGCATGAATATGAAGATTCAAACATTGCCATATATTTTTGGTCCTGATCTTTCAAGTTTGAAGATGTTCACTTTTTCATGATTTTATACAAAAATACGGTTTTGTTGTTTTATTAAAAATCCTGCTTCATAACGCAACACATTTAATTTAGTCATCCCGCGGGCCAGATTGAACACACTTGAATTTGGCTCGAAGGTGGTAGTTTACCCACCCCTTCCTTAGACCATGCGATCTCCGAAGTGGTTTTTATAATAACTATTAACATTCTTCTATAGATTGTGCTTTGAGCAGTGGCGGCTCGTGTATAGGCACTGCGGCACTGCACCACCTATTTCCACTTCGATAACATTTAATATATTGATTCCTTTATTCTTTAATTCGTTATTTATTTTTGTAGTACAATATATTTTCGATAAGCTTAATGTCAGTATTTCAGTAACCATCCCCCAGTTTATGGAGCAAAAATCTTAGTATGGAACTGTGCGCTTCACAGTGCCAGTAACGTGTTGTTTGACTGTTGTGCGCATGCGCACATAAGAGGGGGTGGGAGGAAGGCGGGACTGTCATGTATAGAGCACTGTTGCTCTTGCAGTGCCGGCTCTGGCGTGATGGTGGAACGAAGTTTTTTTTACTCGGCGTGTGTTTTTCTTAAAATCTGTGTACCATATTCGTGAATGTGATAAAGTGTAGAAGAGTGTAGTTAGATTATGATTCTGCTTCCAACTATTCTATTTGATTCTTTTTTTTTCGGTTATTATATTTAACAGAAAGACTAAATGTGCTTGCAGTACTTTCAATGGAGAAAAATTTCCTCATTTATCATCCATAGATCAAGGAGAAAATTAAAACAAGAAGAATGGATTTCATTTTTAAATGAATAGATCAAGCTTGAACTGCAACAATTTAAGTTAAAGTAAGTAAAACAGTTTTTTTGTTAAGATTTTATCAAGTTCCTGAATAAATTTTCTTTTTATACATATTTTTTGACCTTTTAACAATTTTAAAGCAAATGCTAAACAATTTATGGAGCAGCACCCTCACTAATTTTAGCTACGAGCCGCCACTGGCCTTGAGAGTCCGGTAATAATGTGAGTCAAGTCTTGAATCTTGTCACGAGTCAAAGCTATTTCAATTGTTTCTCTTCCCGATAGCTCGTCAATCACAACCTGTGTTTTATCTTACTGCGCATGCTCAGACCGCACGTTCGTCCCCCCTCTATGATTGCCTTAATATTCCGACGAACGTCGTTATCCGGATCAGTTCTATCTTAGGGCTGTCTAAATGAGGTGGGAGTAATTATATTTAACGCCTTAGTGGTCTAGTGGTCAGAGTTCTTGGCTAAAGATCCAGAGGTCCCTTGTTCGTTCCCTGGTGCTTCCAGTATTTTTGTGTGAAGCAGAGAGTCTGGACGAGGTCAACTTAGCCTCATGAATATAAATGAGGAGCTACTTTAATAAGGAAGTAGCAGCTTAGGTTTAAAAAACTGGGATTAACGGCAGAAGAGCTCGTCGTGCTGACCATATGACACCTTCTATCCGTAAATGTTGGCACTATCATCGCTAAAAGCTGTGGCCGCACACGGTCGGTATAGCTTAATTGCGAACTTATGTCTTGGAGTCGGAGTTTTATTTTGATGTGAAACCATAAGAGAGCTCTTCATTAATACGCTATTGTTCTAAAATAAACATTGTTGGGGACCTTTAATAACATTTTCATTGTTATAAAAACAACTTTGACATATTAATTAGTTGAAGCTCACAGATAAATATTAACAAAAAGCCAATAAATAGGGTAGGGTGACCTGTTGGCCTAGGGGTAAGGTTTCAGACTTCTGTGTTGAGGGTCCGGGGTTCAATCCTCGGTCCCGGTACAGACTTATCTGATTGTCAAACCCTTCCTTCACCTCTGACAAGACGTGTATTAATCACAACTTGTGAATGTGTGGAATGCCAGGCCTCCACCGTGGTTCGGATCCTACGTTAAACTGTAGGTCCTCCATTTCATCTCACAATCACCCTACCATTACACTTTAGCCTAAGCGCGTATAACCCAAACGGGTAGTAAGACGCTGTGCTAATAATAATAATAAATATGGTAATATATTTTGCATATCATAGGACGTCATAAAACGTGTTTATTTTAAAACAAAGATGTTTGTTGATTAGGGCTTAGAGCACATCTAGTTTCTCCGGAAAAAAAGCCCCGACACACTTGATGAACCCATAATGTACCGTTTCAGCGCCAAAATGCCATTTTCATTATTTATTTAAATATCATAGTTTATAGGCACAGCTTAAGTTGGTCGTTTTGTAATATTTTTTTTTCTTCATGTCTATAGATCAAAACTATTTTCTAAGAAACCTAAACAACACCGGTAACCCTTCCTTAATAGTTTTTATATATTCACAAACTTAAAATAAATCATATATATTGTGGCTTCACTATTGAAATCTTTATAAACTTTAATATGATAATATTCAGAAATTGTTAGAACTTGAGAAATTTCTTTTGAAAGAATTTGTCCTTTTCTGGAATTGCAATTTCCTCTTTGAATTTGTTTTGGCCCATCATTGGTATGTAAGCTTTAATTTTGTTTTTAATTACTATGAAAAATTGGTTTAGTAGTACTTTGGTTGGTTGTTGTCAAAATGAATCCCTTCACGTTTTAAATATATAAAAAAAAATGAACCTTAGTATTTTTTTTTCAAATTTGGGTTAACTGTATTGAAAACACTATAAAAGGCAGACGAAACTGTTGAAATCCAAAGAAAATACTGAAAAGCTTCTATTACACAGGAATATTTTAATCTTCATAGTATTTTATTGTATCAAAGACTTAAATATTTTAATATCACTTTGTAAAAAGAATAATTTAATAAAGTGTGCTGTTGGTTAGAAGTTCGCTGCAAATTAATTTTTAATCAAATTAAATGTAAAATTAGATCTTAGGTACTGAAGCGCATACTTGAGAAGAAGGGAGAAATTAAGTTCGCACTAATATTGTGTTTTGTGTGTGTGTTTGTGTGTATGCGCGCGCTTACCTTGCAGCCCGTCCGGACTATCGGCATATTTACACACTACTAGGCTTGGTGTTGAGGAAGTAAAAATTGTACCCCTTTAAACTCAGGCTACATGAGCCGAATGGGCCGGAAAATTCTAATGGATGCGTGCGCCACTGATCTCCTGCCCTCGAAAGTCCTGTTGTGGAAACCAAGAACAATGTTCAAAGGGTTAGAGATCGAACTTCGCTTAATAATATTTAGCACCACGTCTTACTACCCGTTCGGGTTATACGCTTTTAAGTACTAGTTACGCTAATGGATTAGGAATTGGGAAGGTTGAAATAGAGGAAATGAACCCGCATTTGCGTGGAGGGAGAGTGGAAAACCTTTTAGGAAAAACCACTCCCAGTTCACCAGACCAAGATTCGAACCTCGATCCCCCTGTCCTCAGCAGTCGAGCTCAACACAACAAGCGCGTTAGCCAACTACGCCACCGAGGCGGGTGAGCTTCACTTAATCCCAAATAAATACTCTTAAGGCTTTTAGATAAGGATGGATCAGGAAATGGTGAACTTAACATAAATCGAAAACTGTTAGAACAAGTGCATTATTTTGTGTATCTGGGAAGAATGTTCTGTATAAATGAAAGGATGGATGATGAAATCGACAGACGGGTGAATGTATCTATGAGATTAGTTGGATGTGTGTGGACTAATACTAATAATGAGCTAGTATCCAAAGAGGCAAAGGTGACAATATATAAAAGTGTGTTGACGCCAACATTGTTTTATGGACGTGACTCGTGGGTTTGTCAGGAGAAACACAACAACAATGTGAATGCGGTTGGGATAAGATATCTAAGAAATGTATGGGGAAAAACTCGTATGGACAGAGTCATTAATTAATGGGTTCTGAAGGAGTGTGGTTTAAAAAGGTAAATGGGAAAGAAACGTTTTACATTGGTTTGGGTATGTTGAGAGAGGATGAGTGTGGATCGAGTGACGAAGCAAATATATGAAGGTAGAGTGTGTGAATCAAAAGGCAGGGAGGGGTAGGCCATGTAAGACGTAGTTTAATGTTGTGGATGAATGTGTGAAAAAGAAATTCATTAATAGCTTTAAGAATAAAATAGCATGTATGACTCAGTGTATGGATGCTGTTAAGGCGAAGGGAGATGGGATCAAGTACTTTTTTTTTGAGCTATATGCACAGTTTTTTTTAACCTGTTAAGGATCAGCTTGATTAGGTATGTAGGGTATGTAGTGTATGTATGTATTTATGTATGATTGGTTAAATCAGTTAACATACATAGCGAATAAAATTTAACCCACCCCCCTCCCTCCCTCGAAAAATAAATTAAAATAACCCTGGCAATGATTTGAGTCGGTTGGTTTTAAAATTTGATTTGGTCTCCCGAGTTGATATTGTCATGCAGAGAAAAGGAAAGCTGAAGTAATTTCAACTCGCGCCGAGTGGACAACGCCGATGAGAACGAAACCTTGTGATTGGTTTAGAGCTCGTCACGTGACAACGTTTCTGCTTTGGTTTTTCCTTCTGGACTTGCGAGTCCGAAGTAACACCTAATTATACACGGTCATGATTCGAAACCTGACCACCCGTCATTGATAAATCAAACTAGACAACTTTGTCCACATAGCCACTGGTGCGGCTCACATATAAATACATTTTAATACTGTACAGTGCATAATTGACTAGATCTAGGCCTGATAAAGAAGTCCTAAGAAGATTGGGCGAGTAGAGAACCATTTTGGATATGATTCTTCGTTACAAAGCTGGATCGGACGCCTCCTTTGGATCAACTGTCTTCTGCACGCCGTTATATTATTATTATTATTATTATTATTATTAGCACCGCATCTTACTACCCGTTCAGGTTACACGCACTTATACTAATGTGTAATGGAGGACCTACAGTTTAACGTGGAATTCGAACCACGGTGGAGGCCTGGCATTCCCCACATTCACAAGATGTCTTGTCAGAAGGTGAAGGAAGGGTTTGGTAATCAGATAAATCTTTGCCGTGACCGAGGATTGACGACGTTATAAAAGGAAAGGTTGAATGAAATAGGAGATTAGGAAGAAGTAGGGTTCAATGGATTCAAATGTTAGCTGTCTTCAAGGAAAGAAGAAAATTCTGGGAGTTGAAGGTGGAGACAGAGGATGGGGCGCGTTGGTGCTCTAAGTTTAAGTTTACTGAATAAAAGGAATGTACCTATCGTGATAAAAAGCACCTAATAATAATAATATTAATAATGTATTTTAAAATCTTAAAAACTATTGATAATGCAATGCTCTCGTTATTATATTTTGTAAATTATGTATTTATTAAAATTCCCATAGTTCACTTTGCCCCCTCCGACATTTAGTAACCTATTAAGGAAGCCACGAGGCACTTCAATACCCGTCAGGCGTAAGCTGGATTTAAAAAAAAAACGCAGTTTGTTTGTCCTGAATAAACTTTATACGCGGCTAGACGTAGATCCAACCTTCATTAGTGATGTAGTGGGAGATTTTTAATTTAATCAAGTAACTCGACCTCATCCAAGCCAAGTATTGACCTACTATCCCCGTACTTTTTTTATTTTTTTCAATTAACGTTTTGTAACCTGGATTAAAAAAAATTAACGTTCTTTTTTTTTTAATACGGTGTAACTTTAAAAACTGATGTTGCCTAGCCTAGCATACAGTTTCTATAATATAATAAATATTTGAACATTTAAAAAATAATTGGTTAAAATTTTCTGAATAGATCTGCTTGTTATACATAGTTTGTTTGAAGTTTGTCTGAACAGCTACTTTAGTTAATTAATAAGTTATATTATTTTATTCCTCCGATATAATTTACTATAGTTCTTAAAACGGAATGTTTAAAAATAAACTGATTATAATTTTTGTGGTCGCGGTTTCGATTTGGTTCACTTACTAAGACAATTTAATGATAAGGTTTGGGTTTGCCCTCTTTCCCCAAACTTAAAGACGTTTTAATTTATACAAATGTTGTGTGTTGAGCAAACATCGATTTCTATAGATGAAACTCACGTTAATGTTGTTTTTAGTACAAATATGTTAAAAATTATTGATGAATACATTAAACATAGAAGAAATTTCGATTCATTTCTAGTTTGAAATAAAATCATTAATATAAAGAATTAAATCATTACAAACATCGGTGAAGGGAAAGGAGGGAAATTCAACCCCACAACCCCAATAATGAATATTTTTTTTCTTTTAGGATAAAAGTTTTTTTTTTTTAAGCACCGCGTCTTACTACCCATTCGGGCTATACGCTTTAAGTACTAATTACTCTAATGGCTTAGGAATTGGGAAGGTTGAATTAGAGGAAGTGAACCCACATTTGCGTGGAGGGAGAGTGGAAAACCATTTAGGAAAAACCACCCCCAGTTCACCCGACCGAGATTCGAACCTCGATCTCCCCGTCCTCAGCAGTCAAGCTCAACACGACTAGCGCGTTAGCCAACTACGCCACCGAGGTGGGTGGGTAAAAGTTAAGTCTGCTGGTTTGGTTTTAAAAATGTGTGGGTGTTCTTGTGTGAATTCTGACTTAACTAATTTCTATTTTAATGTTTGAGTTTTTCGCCCATTTGTATTTGACCAAATTGGTAAAATCGGTTATTTTAACTCGTAGAGAAGGCGTAAAAGAATGTTTCCAAGATGTATCTGCAAAAACATCAAATTCATTAAAGTAGATTTTTTGTGTCAGAAAAACATAAAAAGAGGAAACTTCTCATAAAATTAATAAAAAATACAGAGGGATTTTGGTACATTTAGATGCAATTAAGCAGACTGAATGTAAATAAAAGTGATCTAAAGAACTAATCACACTTGTTCTAGCACGTCAAATTATCACCCACCTTGGCTCTCTTCCAGAAACACCGAGTGGGAGCGACCGCATCCTTCTTTAAACTCTACCAATTAATTTTGTGTCAAGTAAAATGTCATTCCTTTATAATTCAATCTAAGTTTGGTTTTCTGAGAAAATCAGAATCTCTTATTGTTAACATTGGGACAAACAAGGAATTTTGAATTTAGAAATAGTGACAACCCTTAGAGGTCTTTTAAATATGCGTTCTTAGGTTAGGCTTCCTTATAATTCCTATATTGATAAAACATTATTTAAAAAAATAGATGCATCGTGTATATATACATATATATATATTCATCGTGTGTATATATATATTCATCGTGTGTATATATATTCATATATATATACATACACACACACACACACTTAGCACAACACAATTTTTCGGTAGTAAAAATCCAAAATTATAAGTTTTAAAATATTTTCCTTCTAAACTGTATTTCCCCTTCATCCCTTGAGTGTGAGAGGCTAACGATCTTTTTGAAAGAAAGGCTAGAGAGAACCCACTTCATCTTTAGCATCAAAGTGTATGATGATGATGGTGATACTTTAAAAAAACACCGCTTCGCCGTCCATACCACTTGTGTGTGTGTATATATATATATATGCCTACCGCCCAAAGGGCGCCACCGACATTCTGGTGGTCTCCTTTAAATTGCAAAGGTCTTCTCTCCCTTTCGCCCCCTACCCTTTCGACCCCCCTCTGTACCCTCGCACATTACAGTTACTACTTTATATTTGAACATAACTTTATATAGAAGCTTGAGACGAGTTTTACCTTAATGAATACTTTGTTTAATTCAAAGAATGTGGGAAAGGGGGTGGGGAGGTGGGTGGAGAATAATATGGCTTTATTATCCCTCCCTCCTTTTAGAAATCTGTTCTTAAATTTAATTTGATTGAAAACTAATCCAAGCTGAACTGACGTAACGATAAAGTATAATAAAAAAAAACTTTAATTAATCAAGCAAGTGTTTTTTTTTCAAAATTCTGGAGAGATAATTTCCTGGTTCAGTCTATTATCATCCACCTATTTTGTTTAAATTCGTAAGATTTCTAATTATTATTGGTATTTAAAATGTACTTTACGAATTAACTGATTATATCAATACACTACTTGCAGTCTTAAAGCCAGCATATTGGATCTTATCCAACGTTGCTACAAACTATCATTAGAACACAACCTTTACCTGCTTTGATGCCCACGTGGTCTAACGCGCTACTATCGTGTTGGACTAGACTCGCGAAGACTGGGAAATCGGGGTTCGGTCTTGGTCGGGTAAACTGAGTGTAATTTTTCCTAACTATTTTTCCGTTCTACTTCCAAACAAATGCGGGTGCACTTACTCAATTAAAACTTTTTATACCCTAAGCAGTTAGTGTAATTAGTACATAGGCGTATAACCCGAACAGTAAGACGTGGTGCTTGAAAAAAAAACTTGCAACCTTTTGGCCATAAATTCATCCCGGTTGACTGATATTTTCCCCATTTATATATTTTTCCTAATTGTTTGGAATAAAACTTGGGAATTCTAATTCATTAGGATAGATTTTGTGACTATGGGCCACAAACCCTTGTTATAAAAAAAATACCGTAAATAACTCAATATATCAGACCTGTACCTGAAAGATATAGGTTGTAATGAGGTAGACTGGATAGAACTAACTTTTGGCGTAATTTTGTAATTGCGGTAATGCATTTTCGAGTTCCTAATGCCAAGAAACATAAAAAAAATTTAATAGTAAATCAAATGTAATTAAATAAATACAATAAAAAATCGTTTAATGGCATGAATACTTTAAAATTGGTACATGTTTTAATATTATTATTATTAGCACCGCGTCTTACTACCCGTTCAGGTAATACGCACTTACGCTAATGTGTAATGGTAGGGTGATTGTGAGATGAAATGAAGGACCTACAGTTTAACGTGGAATCCGAACCACGGTGGAGGCCTGGCATTCCCCACATTCACAAGTAGTGATTAATACACGTCTTGTCAGAGGTGAAGGAAGGGTTTGGCAATCAGATAAATCTGTGCCGGGACCGGGGACTGAACCCCGAACCCTCATCACTTTTGATAGATATTATCGATATCTATAAAATAACACAAAAAATTATTAGGCCTGTAGTAAGACACTCAATGCCGTGCAAACTGGATTACAGCTAATAGTGGAAGGGGAGATATATGTGCGACTCGTGCCGGTGGGCACTTGGGCGGTGGCGTCGGTCTCGTATCGCTTGTTTTGCCGGTTAGGTGGAGGTCTCGTTTCGAACCCGGCGGATGTGATTATTTAGGGTTTTCTCACGCTACCTCCACATTAATTTTGGTAGTTAAAAATTCAACCTCTTTCACTAGCCCATTAGTTTCAAATATGCGGATAGCCCGGACGGAACAGATAGACGTAGAGCAAAATGGAAAATAAAGACAAAGTTCTTTAGGGTGTCTCATTGGTCTCTGATCACTCACTACCTCGAGAGATTTGGGGAGGGGGGAGGGAACAGAGGAGGAAAGGAACTAAGAAACAAGCGGTCTGTTTTGTTCCTTAAATCTTAAAATCAAATAAATCGTCCTTCCGCTAAGTCTGTGAAGAAGCGCTTATAGACCGCGTCCTTTCCGTGTAATGTGTGTGGTTTGGATTCGTGGATCGTGGACGGGAGGGCTGTCTCGTGGGGGTGGTTCTCCTCTTTCCATTCCCTAGCCCGCGAGATAACAAATACACTCCAATTTTTATAGGAAGGGCCTTTAAGAAAATACAACTTTTCATTGCGTTCGACATTGATAACATTTTGCTTTTTTATTCATGTTATTTTGTAGGTATTGATAATATATATCAAAAATGACCGCTTCATGACATATTACTTGACGTGTGACTACAGGAAAGTAGTTTTAGTAACTTTTCTAGAAATCATATAAGTTTTAATAATATTCATTTTAATTCTAGTTAATAATATTCATTTTAATTGTAGTAAGGCTATCTTTATAACCTACTTATACAAGGAACAAAATAGATTGTAAAGTTAGAACCAAATTGATATTTGTAAACCGAGCTTACGTCAAAATGCTAAATTATAAAATGATAGTGAAATATTTTACAAATTAGGCCTATATAGTTGATTGAAAATGCATAAAAATATAAATCAACGTTAAAAATATATTATTGCATTATTACACATCTTTGTCAGAGACAAACCCTCCCTTCACCTCTGACAAGACGTGTATTAATCACTACTTGTGAATGTGGGGAATGCCAGGCCTCCACCGTGGTTTGGATCCCACGTTAAACTGTCAGACAAAGTTGTGTAAATTAGTTAGTAATTTAAACAAGTTAATTTTTAAAACGAGTACATACAATTTTTATGGATGTATCAAAAATGAAGGGTTTTAAAGTTACGTAGGCTTAGTTAAAAATTTAAAGTGTGTTATAATATAAATAAATGGTACGGGACTCCGCACGGATTTTCTCGCTCTATTGTTTAAAAATGGTGATATTTACTAAAAACTCGTAATATTTGTGAAACTAAATAATATACATTAGCAAACCCAAGGTTAAATTGCACTATACTTATGTAAAACGTTTTTTGCGTCCAGGTTATAAATTTTATAATTTTATTTTTAAATAATTATTGTCCTCATTTGTATGTTTGGACCGATAAAAAAAATATCAATGTTGGGTCAACAAGTGTCAACACTTCGTATTAAAATTTCGACTTCCGGTTAAAATTTTAACATTTTAATAGGTGTTGAACATCATGTCATCGCATTGCTATTATATTCCTCATTTACAATAATTTTGACCTTTCAAAAATGTAAATATTGACTATTAGGTCTAAAATGGATATAGACCATTGTTGTACAAACATTTCTCCTAAGAGTTTTAAGGAAAAACAACATAAACTTTTAGAGACTTACTTATATTTAATTACTCTACGGCATTGGAGAATTATTGTGTTAAAACTTAAAGAGTACCTCTTTACAACTAAAGCTTACAAAAAAGCATTAATATAGTATCCAATACCTCAGAAACTGTTGTTTTTATAAAAATGTATTTCATATAAACGTTTTAATTTTTAAGGGTACTACAGTTTTGCAATGATCAGTTATTTAGTATCTAAAATAGTTGCAGAGATACGGAAGTTTTAGTTTCTGTAAAGTACCCTAAGAGGCATTTTTGTGGGAAAAGGAAAATAGACTGTATTTATAATCCTAATAAACGCCTGGATACGAATTTTAATCAAAATCTTTTTTTTTTTATCTTCGCCCCTTATTAAACTACTCTTGATTTTAAGTTTAAACACACACACACACACACACACACACAGACGGACGTAATTGCAAAGACCACTTTTTAGGGTTCGGGGGGTCATGAAATGTCGAGATTCATAAAAATTTCTAGTTAGATTTTTTTGCCGATCACAATACTTTACCTGTAAGATAGCGAGAAAATAAAATTGCTGAAACAAATGAATCCTACAGGAAGAATAAAATTGAGACATATAACTTTTTTAAATATTTATGTTATGAACTAGACTAGTTACTCTAAAAGTTCAGGATTATTGAAGAAATGCTAATGTAGATATATACAATAAAAAGGAGCTATTTGACAGTTGTTGACCTGGTGGTCTAGGGGTAGGGTGTCAAGACTTCTGTGCTGGGGGTTCGGGGTTCACTCCTAGGTCCCGGTACAGATTTATCTGATTACCAAGCCCTTCCTTCACCTCTGACAAAAACGTGTATTAATCACAACTTGTGAATGTGGGGAATGCCAGGCCTCCACCGCGGTTCGTATTCCACGTTGAACTGTAGGTCCTCCATTTCATCTCACAATCACCCTACCATTACACATTAGCGTAAGTGCGTATAGCCCGAACGGGTAGTAAGACGTGGTGCTAATAATAATAATAATAATAATAATAATATAATAATAATAATTTCTAACACACATATCCACGCCTGGACTTGGACCCAAACCATACCTGGTGCCATTCTCTCCCTTCACCCTTCCCTCCTCCTTACCCTGGACCTGCACAAAGGAACATGGCGAACAAAATGTGGCCAATAAAAAGCTTCGAATCAAATTTATTGCGATAACTTGCACCTAACGCTGTAACGATTCACGATTTATACTGAAAATCATGTTACAGGAAATTTAAATAATTTTTTTTCCCAAAAACTTTAATTTTATTATTGAGGGCTGGCAACTATGCCATTTCAAGCTAGCTCGTCTTGCCACAATGGCGGGAAAAAATATACAATTATTGCATTGAAGTTTTTATTTGTTTAATTAATATTGAAAAGAAAAATTATATATTAGTCCACAAGGACATAATATTATTGAAATTATACAGTGTGGTAACCCATAAAGACATATATATTGTATTGGAAGCGTTTGATAACTTTTTAGATGAACTTTAATATCTAGAATCCCGAATTTTCTCATATAATTGCTCTTGTTTAGTTTGAGAAAACATGTACTTGCAATATTTAGCCGTTGATGAAGTCTTCTAATTAATCATTTATGATGCTTACTAATGGTGAAATTCGTTTAAGGAAATGCCTTTTAATAGAGATGTCCTCGGCTCGTTTACATTAATATATTATGCCATTCACTATGTCCTTGACGGGGGATTTTAAAACACAAACCCTTTAACTTAACGTGAAAGCTTTCAGTTAGGCTACCCGGATATTATTTAAGCACAAATATCATGGCTTTACTTAGCACCTCTGCGAAAAAAGTTTTATTATTTGTTTATTTATTATTAGTGCGTTGTGATTTATTTTTGTTTTTATATTTACACGGCTAGATTAGGGATTTAACAAATATTTCATTTAAATGAAATGTAACCGCATTTGTGGGAAGGTGAATCAAGAAATAATTTTTGAAAAAATACTTTTGCACCTTACGAAGTTAATTTTTTTTAAATTCTTAGGATAGGTTAACTTAAATAAATTGAGTCGATTATTGTTCAGTAATATTCTATGATCAATTGATTTCTTAACTGTGTTTTACTACCCACACAGGCTCTTTGCATAGTTACAATAATGGGATAGAAAAGCAAAAGGTAGATTTTGGAGAAAATTTACCTGAATAGGGTTAGAGATAGATTAAGGTAGCAATAATGAAAAAACAAATACACCCATAGCCCTCTTAAGCGGAAGAATAGTCTAGGGCGTCACTCTCGTTTCGGACTGTTCCACTGATGACGGGGTGATCAGCTTTCGAACCCCAGTCATCTTTACTGAGGGGGATTTTGTCCAAAACTGTTTCCCACTCTCCTTCATTTCAAAATGTGCTGATAAAAAATAAAAACACCAGCCGGGATTCGGAACCCAACATCCCGGTAACCAGTAATTCAACCTTGTTGTTAATTGGTTATACTACTATTCATATATTTGTTTAACTTACAGTAGAACATGTGCAACAAGATTTAGGAAGGAAGGAACATTTTTGTACCGTTATTAAAACCACTAAAACCATGTTTATAGATGTATACGTATAGTCATTAGATCGGGAACTGTCACTTTAATAGATATTATCATTACCTATAAAATAACACTAAAACAATTGTAAAATTTTCGATTACGGCCGCAAAAAAAAGTTTGGATGAGATGGCAAGATAGTTTGTTACTGATTTTATTTTTCTCTTAAAACTATAGATAATATTAAACCCATTTAACAAGCTCAAAAAAAATCTTAAATTCTTAAAAAATGGTCACCTTTTTTTACGTGTTTTTGAATTTGTGTGGAGGTATATAACCAATCTTGAATGCTTCTACGACAATCTGAAAAAAAATATATAAACAAGTAAAGTATATATCGTTCATCCGGAAGAAAAGTGACACAACTCAAAAATCTCTATTTTTGAGTTATGCTGTTAAAATAATCGTAAAAG
>CABFOV010008555.1:8682-22986 GCA_902141375.1 Timema poppense
TTTTTTTTTAAAAAGAGTTCCCCCCCCCCCCCCCTTTTCAGAGAAATCCCTTGTTAATTAGAAAACAAGTGGTGAAAAGTTAAGGTTGTGGAGAGGGGGGGGAAGGGGGGCTTTAGAAGTAAGGCGGAAGAAGGTGGAGCTTAAAGTAACAACAGTTGTTAATTACAGGATTTAATGACAGCCCACTGAGACCCCCTTCCCTCCCCTCCTAGCCCGGTTACCTATTCGCCCCTTTTCCTCCCCTGCTGTCTTATTGTGTGTTGTCTTATTAGCTTAACGAACCCGCTTGAGATAACGCCGTATTTTACTAAGCTTTTTTTAAAATACTTCATATTACAGTAAACTTGTCACGTCACAACCACGAGGACAGTCAGTTGTTGCAGCCGAGTGAAAATGGAGGGTGACTCTAACTCTAGGTAGGTGACCTGGCGGTCTAGGGGTAAGGTGTCAGACTTCTGTGCTGGCGGCTGGGGTTCAATCCTCGGTCCTGGCTCAGATTTATCTGATTACCAAACCCTTCCTTCACCTCTGACAAGACAACTTGTGAATGTGAGGAATTCCAGGTCTCCACCGTGGTTCGGATTCCACGTTAAACTGTAGGTCCTTCATTTCATCTCACGATCACCCTACCATTACACATTAGCGTAAGTGCGTATAACCCGACCGGGTAGTAAGACGTGGTGCTAATAATAATAATAGTAATAATAACTCTAGGGATCCGTGAGATAAGACGCGCGATTGGGTACAAACTGGTCGAAAACAAGCTGGCTGCGTTGTCGTAAGTTTTATAACTATTGTGACTATCCATTACCACTCAAAGTAAATTCTGCAATGCAATTATTAAAAAAAAAGATAATCTTTATCTCCTCATTTCATGAGGTTGTATAGTTTAAGGTGGCTGCCTACCGTAGTGCTAGGACATGTTGCGGTCTTCAATAAATCCCACGTTGTTTAAGAAGTTGTTTGTTGTATTACTTTAGAGCTCATGCCAAAATGATAGTGAGATAAAGATTTTAAGCTTAATTTTTAAATTTCATATTTTTAAGTTAAAAATTTTTACATTAAAATTGTAATTTGCAAAGATGTTTCACGCCAAATTTTGCAGCTCTGAGATCAAACTAAATAGGTAGAAACATATATTTCCTAAAAACAAATATATTCATTTTTAAAAACATCACAGCTTAAAATTATAATAAAATACAGGATTATATTAGCAAATTTTTAAAAATGACACCTGGACACTGGAATTGAACGGGGGACCCTTGGATTAGTGCACCATATATCTACCACTAAACTACTCAGGATTCGTACAGTACTCAAGATAATTCTTTACTCATAGTTTAAGGTAAAGTCTGTGATGGACGTGTGGATATTTTCAACTAACAATGAGCCACTAGAATCATCAGCCAAATGTTACTCTGAGGTCGGGATTAAGAAGCCCCATAGAGGATTATATAGGATTGTTTTAGTGTTTATTCAGCTTCAGAACTACCATTCACATAAATACTTTTTTGTGAGCACATGTATCTTCAAGTAGTTCGTGATATATAGTACTTTCAAAGCTTGCGGTCTTAGGCAAACTAGAGCATGTAAGAATGGCGTAAGTCTAAGAAATCACACTGTAAGCTCCCCCATTCATAATAGGTAATGTTTTATAAAAAACACAGTTTATCTGGTCAAGTAGCATAACACAGTGTGTTAACAAAACTAGTATCCTAGGGGAAACACCCTTCCTTTTTGGGTATATAACAGTGGGTTTTAGACCTTTTAGGGAAAGGGAGGTCTGGAAAGAAGAACGCCAGTTGTTAGGGGGCTATTCCGAAGTGCTCTACATAATTCGCTAACCAGTTTAACCAAGTTGTGGGGAGAATATCCTACATATTGAATCCCTTTTCTGTACAGAGGAGGACGCCCCAGTCCATCTTGGAAGTTTGAGACAGAAAAAAACAAAGAACGCATTTCTGGACGGTCGGGTGTTCTACACCAGTTAGGGCTATACCACCGAAGATATATCAGGGCTTGAACTGCTGAGTAGGGGGAATAACAGAACAAGTACCTATTTTTATAATTATTATTAGCACTGCGTCTTACTACCCGTTCGGGTTATACGCACTTACGCTAATGTGTAATGGTAGGGTGATTATGAGATGAAATAGAGGACCTACAGTTTAACGTGGAATCCGAACCACGGTGAAGGCCTGGCATTCCCCACATTCACAAGATGTCTTGTCAGAGGTGAAGGAAGGGTTTGGTAATCGGATAAATCTGTGCCGGAACCGAGGATTGAACCCCGGCCGCCAGCACAGAAGTCTGACACCTTACCCCTAGACCACCAGGTTACCTATTTTTATAAACTCTTTCAATTAGTTCTAAATTGTACACCCCATTATACCCTAGTAGCGTTATTTATTTAGACAATTAAACAAGATAAAAATGAATCACACAATTAATTGTCCGTACCCATCCATCCCTCCAAGTCCATCCTGACACGTAAGCCCACGGGAAGGAGGAAGCGACAGTACCAATACAAGAATGAAAGAATACGACATTAAAATTTCTGATTACGTGGTTGCGTGCTTGGAATTAGATATGTTGTGTGCTTGGCAAGATAGCTATAATCTGTGCGCTTATTAAATTCTCTGCTTTATAGCCTGTAGTTTAATAACCATCCCCAATAAAATAAATACCACGATTCCTATATTTGTAATGTTGTTTCAGACAAACTGGCTTTATTAGCATCAAGAAAATTCTCTAAGCCCTTCATACTCCGTGGGCCACGTAAAGTTTTGAAAATGCAATCCTTTTGTTGTTTATTGAAAATAGAAAATTATTTCGAAACATCGAATATTAAAAATAAGGCAAAAATAAGGTGTATAATATATGGATGGGGGAATCGGTTCTCATTTTCGTTTATATGGCGTAGACGTTAATTATGTCATCAAAAAACCCCAAACCAGCGCACCCTTTGCCAACGACTCGAGAAACAGTTAAGTTATTTTAGTAAAATTTACATCAAAATAATAATAAAAAAAGTAAACAATTTTTTTAGCACCACGTATTACTTACTACCCGTTCAGGCTATACGCTGAAAGATAACATTAAATTAAAATAACATAAACCTTTGTCTCTCTGTTGGATTTCTTAATCCACTATCAGGACTGATTCTGTTGATAACCATCACAGTTTATAAACAGAGTGTAAAAAATATTACAGAGTTTGTTTGGAGCTAGAATCTACTTCAATATGATTGATAAAATTGAGAGATAATTTATGCTCGTGTCAACGGTTATAATCATCTAAAAAACAATGTAACTATAATAATGAAATTAATTGTATTGACATATGCAAGAAAATTAAGCCTTTTTTTAAGTAACATTAATTTGTCTTGTAATTTTTTTATCTAAATAAATAATTTACAATGATAGATGTGGACAAACACAACATTGTGCTGTTTTAAGTTTATTTTTGTTTCAGCTCCATTATTTGTAAGAAATTCAACCTTTACTTACTAAGGGCGCATATTATATCATCATATGACTTACAAACTAAATAAACCTAGAATAATACACCTATCACTAGATACATAGCTGTGGATAGTCAATATTTTCATCAGTATCATTCGGAATGGAACAATATCTATCTAGATAGAACTTAAAACACAATTCCTTCAATCACACCTTTAAGGCGATTGGCCTCCTTCATTTGGCCTAGAAATGCGAAGTCATGGAAAAAAAACCAGTTATCTTGAATAATTTTTATTGTTTTGCAATTTTCTTTTCAGAAAAAGTTTGTTCAAGACTAGAAGCATGTTTATTAAATTATACTTTTTATACCCACACCTCCTCTATAATTTTAACAGTGATCAAATATCAATAAATTTGACATTTTGAAACAGAAAACTACCGGCTGAATAAAAAAAAATAAAAAAAATGTAACAATTAATGAACATCGATAAATTATCTTAGAAGGGGTGTGGAAAATACTAACATAAAAATTTCACTCGTTCTTGAGGAGATTGATGTTTCCAAACGTATGATTTTTCCGCAAGACCTGTCCGGTAGCTAGCGCCATCTACGGTTTCCGTGATCTATCTGTTCTTGTTGGCGCGGAAGGATACGTTGGTCGGTTGTGAAACCACGCCACGCCTTTCACCCTCCCACCCACCATCCCACAAAATAGGTTTTAGTCTTGCACTCGACAGGGCCAAAAGTTTTAAGATATGACAATGCCAATAGATTATTATTATTATTATTAGCACTACGTCTTACTACCCGTTCGGGTTATACGCACTTACGCTAATGTGTAATGGTAGGGTGATTGTGAGATGAAATGAAGGACCTACAGTTTAACGTGGAATCCGAACCACGGTGGAGGCCTGGCATTCCCCACATTCACAAGATGTCTTGTCAGAGGTGAAGGAAGGGTTTGGTAATCAGATAAATCTGTACCGGGACCAAGGATTGAACCCCGGCCACCAGCACAGAAGTCTGACACCTTACCCCTAGACCACAAGGTCACCTAATGCCAATAGAAAAGAGATCAATATAAAATGCTTATCTGAAACCCTTATCGGCGGTCACAAGTACCAATATGTCATTCTCACAATATAATTAATTGCAAGTAATAGGAAAATTTGAGGTTTTAATCCATTGGCCCTGAAAGTTATCAGTCCACACTGGCTGATTGCACCATATCCCTATATTACAAGTCAAGCCAAAGTCATAGTGGAACCCAGCAAGCTAAGTTTTCTAACTTTTCCTATCCCTGTGGATTGGGGTGTAGTTCCTTTAAATAACCTTCCTCGTCCTAATTGTTTGAATTAGCCGTTAAAAGTCATGGTGTGACGACTTTTTTTTAAAATGGTTCTTTAGAACATTTGACACAACTGGCTCATTTATTTAGTCAGGGACTATACCAGCTAGTCAGCTATTAAGCCCGGGTTAATGATCTTGGCAGACTTTAGGAATAGCGGACGTATTCAGCCAGTGTTGGAAAGTTATCACCGCTAAGACTAGAAATGTTTGCATTAATCCTAGAAGGAAGGGTTGACGCTATCAGGCCTCAACTTCCTGTACCCCTTCCTCTCCTCCCTCTTTATCCTCATCAAGACTAACAGGCTTGAAACGAGGAGAGATGAATGATGAATGGAGTGTGAACAACCTGAGATAGCCGGGGAAGGACTGTTACTTCCGTGGCCTCGTCCTGTTGGCGTGCTAACTCCATTGAACCACGTGTGCGTAGAGAGTCAATTGCACCAAATATCTGCTGCAGTGTTTCTCAAAGTGGGATTCTAGGACCACTGGTGGTCCGCGCTGGACCTTCAAGTATAATGCAAGATTCCAGAGAGTTAAGTAAGAAAGATTTTTTTTAGCACCGTATCTTACTACCTGTTCAGGTTATAAGCATATGAAAGGTACTTAAAACACCAATAAATAAGGGAAAATGAAGGTTGAATTTAAATAATGTGTACCCGTATTTGTGTGAAGGGAGAGTGGAAAAAAAACTTGGGGGGGAGGGTTACCCTCAGTATACCAGACCAGGATTATAGCTCTGATCTCCCTGTCATCGACAGTCTAGTCAAACCCGAGTGTGATGCCTTGGACTATGCAGCCACCGAAGCAGCTTGTGAAAATAAAGAAGTAATGAATGTTGTTCAAATATATTTATAAAACCACCATGCAGAAGATTAAATATAACATATTTATACTGTGCTCTATGCTTTGTTTGGAGACACACGTCACATAAAAAAGAAAATTTGTACCTAAGTCAACAAATCTGAATAATTATCTATCAATAATTATGAGGCTTAGAGTGTTAAGAATTAAGTACTTACTTATTTAATATAATTATATTATCTTTTTCTAAACATTAAATTTAATAATTTGAGTTTATTCTTGCATTTATAGACCTAAAATGTAATTGGCTGGTGATAATGTTTTTCCTGCATAATATTCAAACCCCAGATCCCCTACTCCAGGGTAGTTTCTATTTGGTGGGCCTCCATCATAAATAGTCTGAGAAACACTGCTCTACGGTGTTAGATTTTAGTTTAGGTTCAAAATGAACAATCACACATTGCCATCTTCACTAAGTGGAGCTGTAAGATTGACATGTTCTAAAATACGTTTATCATCCATTTTTACAAATCTTGTTTTTACTGTGATATTTGAGTGGAAGAACAAAAGTAATCGTAATGGTTACTATATTTAACACACACACACACACACACAAACACAAACACAAACAAGTACATTTAAAATAGTAAAAAACCTTGTACAGTGTTACACATACCACAAGACGACCATGTTCTGAAATATGATATTAACGTCAATTAACAGCCAAGACAGTCAGTTAATATCTTTTTACCCAGTTTCTTTGTTTACCTGTACTTAGATCTTTTGAGTGTCTGCTGTAGAAGGGTGATGAGGCCCATACAGTTATTTTAAGGGCCTGTTACAGAATGAATGTAATATCCGGTTTTTAAACATTAATTATTATTAAATATTCAGTTTTACAAGAGTTCCATTCCTAATGTCAGCCAACTTAGACTGCCAATACGTCCCGTCCGGTGCCTCCTCCTTGAGCTTCCAGAATTTTCTTCTTTCCTTCAAGTCGTACAATATTTGAATACTACTCCTTCCTAAGCTCCTTTAAATTTATTGTATATATTTATTAATAACTTTATACAATCCTTTAAAACATTTTTTAAGTGCCTTGCCCAAACTTGCAATCTATTTAAATGGATATATCGATATCAGACCACATATGCTGCCATATACATAAAGTTTATATATCAAGCCAACTTTACGTTTAACTTTAGGTAATTTCACAATCAGATTTTTCAAATACAGCTCATTTTTACAGTGTTGCCATGTTTGGTTTAAGATAATTATTTGATCAAATCAGGGGCATGTGATCGGAGATTCTAATCCCTAATAATTTTTGTTGATACCGTTGGCAAATGCCTGTTACTAATCAGTAAGTTATTGACATCTTACATGCTGTCAATGAATTTAAAACTCATAATATACACAACAATAACTATACCGGTTATTCTCTATGCGTGGAAAAAGTGCTATCTTACCTTATATGACGGGAACAAATTTAGGGTGTCTGAAATCAAAGTGCCGAGGAACATATTTTTCCAAAAAGGGAGGATGATACTTTGGAGTGAAGGAGGTTGCTTAGTGATGAGTTACATACCCTATACTGATAACAAGACATTGTTGGGATAATCAAATCTCGTAGATTACGCTGGGCAGGACAAACAACGTGAATGGGAGATTCTAGAAAAATGTTATAAGGTAAACCCAGTGGGAAGATATCATTGAAAAAGACTTAGACGCAGATGCGAGGATAACGTTAGAATGGACCTGAATGATATAGGATGTAATGAGGTGGACTGGATATAAATAGATAGAGATATGGATAAGTGGTGTATTTTTGTAAGTGTGGAAATGAATTTTCGAGTTCCTTATGCCATAGAGTAAGTAAGAAAATAATATTTATTGCAACTCAAACTTTTCTTGATATAAGATTAAGCTTATTGAAAATCCGGTGATTGAAGAATCAATATAATATTTGTGCAACTGGCCTTAAGATTTCTTGCTTCTATGTGATTTTTCTACATAGTCCATCATCCAAGTTCATTCTCCAGAGTTTTTAGACTCGGCTCTGGGTGAACAGTCTAGTAATCATTGTCCCTAGGTGTTCCATTGAATCGATTTCTATGGCCAGTCTCTTTACTTTTTAGACTCTTCTCAGGGTAAAGACCCAATGAGTCATCGTTATTAGGTTTCGATTCGATTGTTCTAGGGTCAGCTTCAAGACCCTTTAAACTTAAATAATATTTTATATCCTAAGATTAATTGTTTTTACAGTAGTTACTTGGTCTACTCTTGCAAAACCAAAGATTGATCATCCTAGAATTTTAATAATTGCCGAAACGGCAACGTGATCTTGTAAGCTAATCCTACTTTGTAACGTCCTTTGATGGTGGATATTCGATTAGTTCACAATACATATTAATATATGATTGAGGATTAAACTACAACTTGATTTTATTATGAATTTACCTTTAAGGAAACAATTTTTTGCAATATATATGTACAACAGGTTACAATATAGCTTGTTACATTTTATGTAGGTATTCATAGCATTTATTAATGGTGGCAAATGCATATTACACGAATTGACGAATGAATACACGAACATAGATCTAGTAATTTTGTATATCTGTCAAATATGTCGCTTCATAAAGAAATTGGGCTATATATATTTAAGCTAACCATTTAATTTAAAAATATCAGAATTATATACTATTTGAATTCAGTTTTTCTTCCCTTTTTTTACATATTTATAAATAATTCTGTAAAGCCATCATTTGCTAAATTTATGTTAGTGAAAAAAAAACACGAAATGTTGCTCAGAGAAAAGGGTCTATTTTAGAACAGCTACTAGGATTTAAAAAAGAAAATAATTACTAAACGTTCTTCACAGGAAGAGAAATAGACCAAAAGTAAGTAGCTACAATTATTGTGATATTCTAAAACCTTTTAATTATAATCAACTTCAAGAGAATGGAAAAGGTTAATCCTATTTTAAGACCCATATCTATAAAAAAAAAAACACTAGAAATTTAAACTGGCTTATAAAGGATATTAAATAAAATATTTTTAAAACAAAGGCAATATATTTAAATACAGGTTAAAGTTCTAGCATATATATAATTTGTGAAGTTTACCTTAGAACACTTAAAATTATAGATAAAAAAAGGTCAAGTAGCTAAATAAAGATAAAATACTTAGCTATTTTTATATGCATATCATTATTTAACCTTTTCCCTACTGACTACTCTTCAAAAGACTCTGAATTTAAAAGGTACGGTTTAATTTCATAAAATGGACTCAATTATTTAAAGTAATTTGTAGCTGCTTTGAGAAAGACTCCTTCGCTGTCTGAATTTATTTTTTCAATGTATACGTATAGCTCATGTTTTTCTCTTTTTAAAATACTTTGAAAAAATCCTTTGATGACACTAGTATTTTTTATATGTGTAGAAAAATATTGTGAAAAAAATACGGGACTCGTTTGATGAAAATAGGTTGAGTTAGGGGAGAGTAGAGAATCTCTTAAGGGGATAATATTCGCCTCTCTTGGTAGGCTTTATTTGATTAGAAAGAGTCAACTTACATTCCGTACCCCCCCTCCCCCCCAAATGATGAGCTCCTAGGAAAAACGAACCCCAATTTAACAACTTGTAAAAATGTCGTACTTGGTGGCGAACAAACCCAAGACCCTTATTCAGTAGGCAAACCAGCTACCAGCTGAACTAAGGAATCCAACATTGCTAAATGAAATCTACAAACATCGTCATTATCTATTTTCCCACGTGCAAAGGTCGATTAAAAAACACACATTTAAAACAACGTTCTAAAACACAATATATTTAAACATCTGTGTCTATTATAAATGATTATAGCACATTCGGTCAAACGTTTTGCAAGATATTTGGCCCTCCATTTTCTCCTATTTAGCTTAAAAATATAAACATTATAATTGGACTGTTTGTTGCGAAAATAATTTTTTCGTCGTTTGAAGTCAGGTTTTCTGGTAAATACCATTTACGTATTAGCACGTGCTTGATGGCCGATAATGGCTCCACCTTAAGGTGAGACCTGACCTCAGCAAAGAAGAAAAAAACATTTATAAAATCGTTGGTGCTGTTTTACTCAAAGTAACTAAGAAAGTCTTATGTGTATTGAGAAATATAAAAACAATGTTCAGTACTTTACTTCATGCTTTTTATGTCTAATACAAGATTGTTTTTGTTGTAGAAAATATATAAAATGTACAGCCGGATGTTTAAATTCATAGTTTGATATAGTTTTGATATCGGTTTATCTGCACGAATTATTGGAACATATTTAAATATTCCTGAAATCTAAATTTTGGCATGCTGATAGGTATTGACATAAAAAATATTCTATAGGAAAGACTTAACAAAGATTAAAATAGTTTTAAAATTCTTCACCAGTGAAATTGTTTGGGATAATGTAAAATAATGACAATAACTTGAAGGAAATATTTTGTCTCTAGCTATTGTTATATAATTATATGTTTCAAGAAGATAACAAACACGTTCTAATGGCACACTCAAACTTTGATTTAACTCTCAACGTAGCACATGTGCAACACAATAAAAAATGCTTATTTAGTTGTTAAGTTATTTAAAAAAAAATTAAAAGTTTTCCATCTTAATCAACAATCAATATTACAACCATCAATATTTTTTAATTTTATCAAAAAATATTACAAAATGAAGGGTTATAATAAACAAATTAAAATGGTGGATTTAAAATAGTGGATTCAGTAAGGTCAAAAATTTTGAAAATGCATCATTCCCTTTCTCTACAGTATACTGTTTCAGTTATATTTTGTAGCTCTCATTTATTTGAACTCTATAATAACCAGTTAGTTGTGCAATGTTACTCTTATTTGATTTAAATAGCACCAATAATTGAGCGTGCAAATATTGTGTATAAAGAAATTATAACTTAATTTTCAAAATAAATTTTAGCTTTTAACACAATAGTTGGCGACCTGGCGGTCTAGGGGTAAGGTGTCAGGCTTCTATGCTGGCAGCCGGGGTTCAATCCTCGGTCGCGGCAAAGATTTATCTGATTACCAAACCCTTCCTTCACCTCTGACAAATGCCAGGCCTCCACCGTGGTTCGGATTCCACGTTAAACTGTAGGTCCTCCATTTCATCTCACAATCATCCTATCATTACACGTTAGCGTAAGTGTGTATAACCCGAACGGGTAGTAAGACGTGGTGCTAATAACAATAATAAAAAAACACAATAGTTATATAAAAAGGGGCTACACAGATGTTAAATCAATTAAATTCAACTTTTATTATAATTATATCATATATATTATATGTATTGTACATTAAAAAAGCTACTTTTTAAAATATTGGTGATTGAAGTTTGATTCCAAGCTTAACGTATCTTTCTTGCTTTGGGCTTACGCCAATAGCACGTTATATACACGTCGGATGAAACGGAGTGTTGGATAATCAGGGCTCTACTGTAAAGTAAAAGTAAAGTATTGATACTTTTCCCATAATCTTGGTAATTAACTTAGAGTAGCGGATTGAGCTCTTTTTCCTGGACATAATCTCCTCAAATCTATTGCTCTTGGTTCTAAGAAATAACGAAATGTATATCTACTCTTATTGGATATTTGACTAAATCGAGTCAAGGATCCATAAGTAAACTTTTGTCGCGTTTTTGTTCTCTACGCCTCGAGTGTTTTTTGTAAAGTGTGCACTAGATACAAATTTAGCCTTGACCATCTAAAAGTTGATCCTGGTCGGTCTATTTGGGAGAAGGAGTAGGGAGACCTGATTAAAGACCAAAAAGATACCTTATTGACCTCATCGGCATAAACTTCAAAAGAACTGAATTCTTACTAACAATCTTTTTTTTTTTTCGTAAGAGTGTGCTCATCGTTATTATTACGTTGACGGCCAAAGTTCATGTCTCTCCATCTCTCTTTTTTTTTATAATTGAAAGCTAAAACTTCGCTTTTGTTCTTATTTGGATGAAGTGTACAGTTGGTTTTACAAAAATATTATACCTAACTAAATTTAAGTTTTCTTCGATGTTGCTCCTTAGTAGAATAAATATTAAATTAACAAAAGCAAGATATTGATATTATTCTGTTCAAACCGATTATATCTAAATACTATTTTAATATATCCATATTAACTCACCAAGTATTTATTTATCTATATCATGGCTTATTTATTAATTTAATTTGTGGTCAGGCATAATTCTTAAATCTATTCCGAGAATTATTGTTAATTTTAATAAATGAAGTTAATTTTTGCCAACCTGTGTCTATGTACTTCTAGTTTACCGTAAAAGGTTTACCATGCATGCTTCCACTATGGAACAGCTTATATGATAAGGACATGGTGTAACCCATCAAGGTAAGACTGATACCATCCAGAATAAATTAAGTGTACACTCCGTTTACATTGAAAGATGGTGCTCTTAGCTTGGTGGATTATATTATGTCTTTTTCTTGTAAGCTACAGGATAGTGTAACCATGCTATGTAAGTTTGTTACCTTTAATTTTAAACTAAATAATATCTTATAGTAGTTTTGACAAATACTTTTTTAAACTCTTACAATAATATTATTCCTATTAATAGTTTATAAAATACATATTATTTTAAATATGAATTTAAATTAAAGATAATGAGAAATGTTTGACTATTGTTGGGATCCATGCGGCTGAGTTTATAAAAGTCTAAGGCACTCCATATATATTTCCGTTCGATTATAAAGTAATTTAATATTGATTATTTGTTTTTATTACTATCATAATATTAAAATTAATTTTGATAAGGCAAAGTGTGTAGAGTGGTAATTAGTGAAATATATTATTATTATTATTATTATATGAATAAATATATTATTATAATATTTAATGATATAATATTCTTAAAAGTCATTCGCTAAGTTTTATATTTATGTATGATTATATTTATTAAAAAATCATATTTAGTACAAAAAACAAATTAGATACAAGTTTGGAATAACAAATAATTTAATATATTTTGATAAATAAATTAACATGACCCAATTTGAAACAAATCTACCTCAAATTATCAATTATTAATTGACATAAGCCCCTATTACACGGGGGAAAAAAAGCCCCAATATTTATAAGTATTTTCAATCATTGCACAAATTATTGTCGACATTATAACAATGGTAATTACGAATCAATTAGTTGGACGTTACACCTGTCATAATGTCTTTGATCAAACATAGCTATTGGTGTGATAACTAAGCTAATTTAGCACGATTAAATGCTCAATAGTAATTACCAAACTACGTATGATGACTATACATTATTACTATCTACCTGGCGTTATTTACATAAAGTGGACACCTCACTGATTATTGACTATCGTTCTATCATAAACATACATTTTTATTAATTGCCAAATTAATGGTTTGAGTTAGCTACTATCTGCTTCACAAAAAATATACATATTTTACTGTAACAATATTGTCTGATCAAACCAAACAATATTAATTTGTTCACTAATAGTTTAATTAAATCATGCAGTTAATGTAATCCATATTCTATTTATTACCATGATTAGAATTTGAAAGTAAATTAAAATTACTCTAACGTAGTTCAACAATTCCAATATTTTAAAACTCTGGTAAATTTAAGGATCTTCGTTTAAAAATTAACGATTAATATGAAATATCTATCTTTTTTATTGAAAAAATAAATCAACAATTTTTATTACAGACTGCAACTATAGTATTGGAGCTATACATTTAATCTACTACATAAATGTTTCTTCTTAAATAAACCCATTGAAAGTTGGTTTGATGTGATTTCAATCCATCTGGTGCTGGGCATGTACTCAGCCTTTAAGCTGGTTAGTGATGCCTATACCATCTGGTAGAAATACTTTGTACTAGAGGAAATCAGAGGGTGCGGTGGCTCCCCGTTGCCTTTCACACTGAATTTATATTAGCGAGCTCGAAAGGGCCCATCAATTTTGCCGGGAAAGGTATTTTCACATAGCTCCCGGTTTATTTTACACGTTATAGGTCTAATCGCCATGGGACCGACGGCCTTACTTGCCCTCCTTAAGAAGTTGTAATACGTATTTTTATTACCGAAGAAAAGTCCATCAAGCTCAGCTGGGTTTGAACCATCAAACATCGAGACCTGAGACCTCAAGGCCACTGAGATCAACACCATGAAAATACTACTACTTAATTAAGAAGATTAGCCAATTGGCTACCAATAAATAATCCTTTTTGCAGCCTTTTCTGTAAAGTCATGGTAGGATATCGATTTTATTTAATAATATTTGATCCAATCGCGAATGTTAAAATATAAAACACATTACATATATATTTATTTTGTTGTATTTGTGTCATGAAAAAAAAACTTTGTCAGAAGATTAGCATTAAAACACTTCTTTAATCACTTGAGCCATGTAGATGTCCAGAGTTTACACAAAATCCCACACTCACATACTCGGCGAGTTATTTTCCCAAGCGTGTGTATGTGTGTGTGTGTGTGTGTGTGTGTGTGTGTGTGTAGGTACACGTGGGTAGTGCGTCAGTACCATGTGGACAGGGGCGGATGAAGGGAAAGAAGGGCAAGGGGGTGTTGAGGATAGAAGGGATTACGCAAACAAGACTAAGGTAAACAAGTAAACATAGTGAAAACGTAAAGGGGCATATGGCTCGT
>CABFOV010008556.1:5273-22984 GCA_902141375.1 Timema poppense
GGGGGCGAGGGGGGGTCAGGTATAGTGACTGGTTTTATTTGAAAATAAAGAAGTAGGGGCCTTTTAAAATAAATTCTTAAAAAGTGCCGAAGAATGAATCTTAGTGAAATAGGTTTATTTTTGTCAACTAAGAATATATTTCACAAAAGAAAAATACATTAAGGTTCTCTCATAGTATTTGTTTCAATTTACGTCCAAAAAGAGTTTGATGAATTTTATCCAAAGTTCCAGCTTGGTAATAATTACAGTTGCTTGACAATGTTTAATGTTCAGGGATACCCTGTTGCTGCTCAAGCTTTAAGTCTTTATTTTAGGTTAGGTGGCTTCTAAGTAAGGTAACATTTTTGAAAGCATTAGAAAATATAGACAACCCCTCTCCTTTTGTAGGAAACAATCAAGATCAGAGTCTTCTCTTCGTTCTTATGAGATTACACCAAAATACTATAGTATACCATCCATTTTCCTTAGTAAACCTACATGTATTTTAGCTTTGAATTTTGGTTCAATTAATGTTTCTTGGTATGTATGTGGTGCAAAATAAGGTGCCGGATAAGTTATTTAAAAACAATAATGCCTCATTTCATGTCAAATGACCTAATATCATGTGCCCTTACATTTCAGATTTGATCTATATTCTTTTTCTTTATGAGTTTACTTTCCACATTTGGTTCATTCTCACAAAAGAGGCAAAAGTAACTTCCAAATATTTTGGTATAAAATGTAAGGATTTTTTAATATTTAAAATGTACTTTGATTTAAACACACTCTAAAAGTATAATATACATACTAGCAGTACACATTTATTTCTATAAATGGATCTAAAAAAAGTTCAATATAAAATAGCAAGGCAATGACAATATTGCCAGGACAATGATGCAGGTAATAAAAATCTAAAATATATTTATATATATATATATAGTGTGTGTGTGCACATGTGTGAGAAAGTATGTGTGAGTGAGAGAGAGTTTGTGTGCATGTGTGTGAGAGAGAGAGAGTGCAAATAATTTTGTCAATAAAAATATATCCATTCTAATTTTTAATTAGAAATCATTTTAACATTGAAAACTATCACATCTGATGTTTTATATATATTGTAATAATGAAAACTTTAAAAATCGCCTCTTACCTATTATTATATAATTTTATTTTTGTCATTTTGATCAGCGAGCATAATTTTGTACACTCTTTCATTTGTAATATATAAAATTATCAATTACCTAATTAAGATTTTATAATACTATTATTGGATAAGAACCAGGAAATTGACAGTAGTAACCCGAGGCCCACAGTAAAAAACAAAACAAAAAATGAGAGCCGCATCCAAAACCAAATAAAGTGCAGATATTTTAATAATATATGGCGAGTCTGACTTGTGTTTAGCTAGAACTTCTAAAATTTTGTAATAAAGAAAACTCTTATTGTTTGTAAATGTTTTTATTGAATGAAGCATTAGACAAGATAAAATTTGTTTATCAATTTATAGCTATTACTTTATTTGAATGTGAGCTCTGCAGTTGTTCATTTTCATTTACTAAAGTTGTATAAACCCACCCCAGTGGCATAGTTGGCTAACACGTAAGTTGTGTGTTGTGCTTGACTGCAGAGGATGGGGAGATCAAGGTTCAAATCTCAGTCGAGGGAACTGGGGGGGTAAAGGTCCTAAATGGTTTTACACTCTCCCTTCATGCAAATGCGGGTTCACTTCCTCTAAATTCAACCCTCCCAATTCCTAATCCATTAGCGTAATTAGTATTTAAGCATATAAACCAAATGGGTAGTAAGACGTCGTGCTAAATAAAAATAAAGTAGCAGCCCTATATCAATATTGATGCTTGTAGTTGCTGATAGCAGTAAATGTGAAAATGATTTATAAGTCAATGAACATCTGTATTTGGATTTTATGAATTTCATCGCTGAAAAGGTGCTTTCCCAGATATATATGCTTCCGAGCATTGAGCAAATCTTTAGTCAAAAGTTTTTCAATTTTGAATAGCACTTGTGATTATAATTTAAAAAAATCTTATCCATTTTTGATTTGGCTAGCATAAAGAGGGTTCTGATTGCAAATTAAACAATTCCAGTTGAAGGTCAGGTCTTAGGTTTTCAAAGCTGAGCATGCACATTGAAACAAGACTTCTGGTAATGCTATGAAATGAACTTGAAGTTATGCCTGGGATAATAGGTTTGAGCTCTAATTTTTCGATGAGATTTTTTATTGCGGGTGAAAATCAAAAGTCATAGCCTACAGTAAATTGTTTTGTACCTATTTTAGAGTATAATAAATAAATGTAAAGTAGCCAACACTGACATCATCTATCTAAAGTGACCACTACATGACACAGAGCTTGACAAATAAAAACATAAAAGTAAATTATGTAAGTCTTTTGTGGTGAATAAATATATAAAAATAAATTCATTAACTTTCTGATGGTGAATAGACACATAAAAGAAAATTCAGAAAATCTATTCTGGCATAAACACTCTCATGGCGAAGAATTATATAGATGTAAATTTACTCACATTTTATCTATAATATATAAAAGTATAATTATTAATAGATATTTAAACTATAAAATAAGTTTTAAGGTTCTTTGCATGGTGATCCAACTGTGAAGTGTGAACAGTGTATTTAAATGAGCACAGCGCCTTTAAGTACGTGCAATTCAATAATGATTAGTCCTAATGGCAATGTCATGTCATCATGCAATGTTGGTCGATACGAGGTGGTTTGAGATTTGCTTAGGACAGAAATCCCACTGACAAATTATGACATAGTACTAATGCATTATTATTCAAGACAGTGATAAAATAATAATAATAGCAGGCCTAATCTTTAACAAAACCATTTACTAACACATTTGTAAATTATTTTAATCAATTAGAAATCACAGACTGGTAGATATGTGTGTTAGCTTAGTGGTACTAAAATATTAATAAAGAAATGTTTTTTTTCAATAATTTATTTTGAAAATAAATTTTTGCCAGAATTTTTACTGTAGATATAGTATACATCATTATTTAAAAAAAATCCATTATTATTTTAACATCATGTCTTACTACCTTTTCAGGTAATAAGCATATCTAGGCCTACTATTTACGCTAATGAGTTAGAGACAAGGAAGGTTGGATAGAGAGGAAGTATACCCACATTTGGATGGAGGAGTGTAAAACAATTGAGTAAAACAACCCTCAATACACAAACCAGAATTTTAACCCTGATCTCTTCATCTTCGGCAGTCTGGTCTATTGTAAGAGTGACACTTTAGACCATGCGGCCACTGAAGCAGGTGTTATTTTATTATTAATATTTGTATGAAATAAAAACAAAAATAATTATCTTATGAGATACTTTTCCAAACAGTTGTATTAATAAACACTGTAAGCTTGGAAAAATTAAGATGATTTCATTGAATTAACACATTTACACATTGAAGCCTAAACTAATTCCCTCCTAGGTGCAGTTCCCTATGAATATATATATATATTTACTTAATAGCAGTCGATACACATTATTAAAAATATAGTTTTGCTTTTAATACTTGGACTGAAAAGGTTTTTATTCTAAGAGATTACCAAAATACTTTGGTGACCGTATACTAAAAAAACCAATGAACATACGTCAAAGTAATTTTAAGAATATAAGACAAAATGTTAATAATTTGTTAATCATAAAGCCAAACCATAAAAATAAACTTAGAAAATGGTAAAAAAAAAATTGTTTCCAAGTGGTAGTGCAGCAGGGTTTGTGTAATGAATGGTTCACACTTGACTCTAATGTGGAGGTACAGGTTTCTCTTAGTTGGGTAAAATGGAGCTGGGTTTATAGGTGTTGTTTTCAATACTCTATCCAGGTGAATACTACTAGTGTTTTCAATGAACAGGCATTCGCCAACCCTTCAGCTGCAATGAAGAAATCCTTGAAGTCAATTATTGTTGTCATTAAAAATACTTCATCCGTTCCTCTCCCTTGCGCCTGCTGCTACTAGGTCAAGAGGTATACAATCCCAGTCAGTAAGTTTCACTATCCCGACCAGAGAGCCCGGCGCTGGTCTATATTAACACAGTTTTTATTATATATTAAGTATCTAGTTAAAATCATTTCAGACATAAACATGACAAACCATCTTTGTAAGAGACCAATGATCTTCTTATATAATATATTAATTCACATATAAAGTATTAAAATTAAAATATTGATAGCTTTTTACTTTCCTTATTTTAAAACAGTAGGTGAAGAGCCGTTTCAGTACACAGTACACATACTTTTAGTAGGTATTGGTTTTCTTAACTAATGTGAAATTAGTAAAGCACTTAAATAGGTAACTAAGTTAGTTCAGTATGAATGGTTAGATGTACTACTTTTTTCTGAGCTAACGTGAGAAACACGATTGAAACTAATAATCAAACACTTTTCGGGTGAAATGTATATGAGGATAATTTATATATACTACTAGATTTATGAATATTTTGGACATACATAATTTTTATTCAGACAACCCACTTCTTCCAGAAGTTTTTTTTTCCTATAAATTATTTTCATTAAAAGTTTTTTTGTTACAGAAGTTATTGGTTCTGTACTTTAAAATACATATTTGAAAGAAAAAGAATATGAGAAATATGAAATGTTTCATTAAAGGAATGAGACTGATGAGTTTAGTAGGTTGATTTTGAATCGGAAAAGTATAAGCACAACTAAGATAAAAATAGCTAACTTGAAAAAGTAATTTCAAGTTTTTAGAGTTTGAGAACATTAATTTTAACACAACAAACCAGGAAAACTCTTCAGAGCTGCTATGTCAACATTTTTATTTAAATTTAATTTTTAAAACAGCTACTGATAGTTTAAAAACATTTTTATCTGTGGCAGGTATGTTTTCATACTATAAACTACATTTTGAACAAACTGGATAGATCTGGGTTAAGTGCATTGTCCTAATTGACATTTTATTCCAAGAAAGCTTGTTAAATAATAATGTTTTTATTTGTTTCCCACTAACATTGGTGGACAGGTGAATAAAATGTCAAGTTTCCAATATCAAGTTTGGGCTTGACACAGAGGTCTGATTTTGAATGCCGGCAAGGACCTAGATGTATTTAAAGTGTTTTTAATAAATGATAAATAAATAATAAACTCTTTCTCCACACAAATGTGGATAGATACTTTATATCCTACAGTCCTCATTCTAGCCCCATTTGTGTGATTAAATGTGTATATTTCACACAAGTAATAAGACACGAGAGAAAAAATAACGGTTTCAAAGTATTTTTAGTATATCGGCAAACCTTTTCATCTTTTAGTGATTAATTACAAACTTGCCTCAAACAAGTTTTTTTTCTGTAACACTTAGTTACCTATTTAAGTGCTTTACTAAGATATATATATATATATCTTAGTTCAGTATATATAGACAATCATGTAATATTCTGAATCATACTTGTGCTGCAAATAATAGTGCACACTTTGTTTAAACTAATCGTCAAGTTAATCTAGCACTCGTTAAGTGTAGTTCATTGGGTTAGTACTTCTTAAAGTTTGACACTGCTCACGATTCATGTTCGTCATAGATCATCCATCTTCTGTAGGTCCTTCCCAGTGTTGCCAACTTAACACTTCACTATCACCCTCCCTCCTCAAAAAGGCGAATATGTGAGCCTTCTGGGAACTGCTTCTTTCTTTGAGGATGAATGTGCCCTTGAGGGATTTCCTAATTCTGCTCCCCTAAAGGTGCCCTTGATAGGATGGGTCTGCGCTTGTTTGATTCTGGCCAAGTTTCTGGGGTCCTTCTATTGTCTCCAGCTCTTGCCTCTTCTTTGACAGTAGGTGGTAGGGCACGGTTGTTCTCACTGCCACTAGGTAGTGGGGTTCCGCCATTCACATCCTTCAACCGCCTGGGCAAGACAGAATGGCTGGGAGAGACATCCTCAAGAGTGCTTCTTTTTTATTTGATAATCTGGAAGGTGTTCTTTGATTCAAATGTCTCTTTACAATGTTTCCATTCGCACACAGTAAATATAAGCGACTCCCTAGCACTTTATGCACTTCCGCTTCAATCCAGATAATTTTCTTTTTGTTGAACTGTTTCATTAAAACTTTCTGCCCTTTCTTGAAATGACAGTCCCTTTTACCTGAGTTCTTTATTTGCCTCTCTTGCTGAACACTCACTTTGCTTTGGACTTGTGTTCTATTGTTGATTATATTCAAATGAGTGTCCTACCTGACATAAGCTCTGCCGAGGCTACTCCAGTTGTGATGTGTGTGGTGTTTAGATAGGTTAGGAGAAATTCCTTCACTGCAACGGATAAAGAAACTCCAAATTTAGCTTTGCATTTTATCTGACACACTCAGATTTCAGCTTGTCCATCGATTGCGGGATGGTATGAGGCCCCGGCCCTACATTCTATTCTGTTTCTTGAACAAAATTCAGTGAATTCTATAGACCTTATTAGTTGACTGCCACTATCGAATATTAGAACCTCTGGATAGCCAAACAAACAAAAAAATTGTAGTAAGGGCTCAAATTGTTGCCGAGGAAGCGGTTGACTTCATTGAGCATACCTCAAGCCATTTACTGTGAACATCAACAACAAATAAGTAACTCATCCCATCTATAGGTCCAAGGAAGTCAATGTAGATTAGACTCCACGGTGTTGCCGGCCACTTCCATGGAATAAGACGACTTTTCTTAAGTGATTGTTGAACTACCCGACATGTGTGGCATCTCAAGACGTAGTTCTCAATGTCCTTGTTCATGAAGGGCCAACAAAGTAATTCTTAGCTGATAGCTTAGTCTTGACCACTCCTAAGTGCCCAACATTTATCTCCCTCAGGATTCTGTCTCAAAGTGCCCTTTAGTTCCACAGATTACAGATATAATTTCTGAATTATGTAACACTATGGAATCAATCGCCCCGCTTTGGGTGTCGATTGAAACACTATGGATTAATTCCCTGATATAATAATGCTGTGATGATGTTTAGGTTGTCTAAGGCTAGCTTCTTATTGGTATAGGGAATTGGCGTCTTCACCAAATACTGTGGAGTTGTTCCTTTTAACAAGAAATAGTGCAGTTGTTCTTTTAACAGGAAAGATGGTATAAAAAATATTTTTTTAAAGGTGAAATCCTTTACCCATTATTTCTGAGAAGCAAGTGTTTCTTCATGGATGAATCTTAAAGGATACTCTACATATATTACTTTAAGGAAAAATTATCTTCATCCATGACTTTTTACATAACCAATATCATTACAATCAACACCGTTCAGATACATGGTTGTTATAACCACATACCTTGCAAAGAGGCCAGACTGATAGCTTTTGTGATGTTCCTTGAGCTCTTGACTATACCACCCTAAATATTTCTGGTTCCTCCTTTATTTTGACCCCATCAATGTTGGAAAATAGTTCACCGTTTGTCACAACTTATTCTGCAATATCCTTAGCTTTTGAAAGTGTTAAGGTCCTCAGTGAACAATCTTTCTTGTATTTCCTGTTTGCTAAACCCATCACAGATTTGAATATGATATTGGACTCCAAATTGGTCCTAAAACTACAAGTTGCTGCTAAATGCTGGACTCTAGCAGCCCAATCTGCAATACCGCCCCCCTCAGAGTTGGAAGCCTGATAAGATAGATGTCTTTCCTTGAAAATGGATACCTTCGGTGCATAATGAGATGACAGTAACATTTTAATCACCTTATATGTCTTATCTTCAGGCTTGTTGGGAACACATAAGTCTATTAATAACGTGTACGCAGCCTGATGTAATAAACTTAGCAAGATATCCTTTTGTTTCTTTGCATCTACCACTTCATTAGCTATAAAAAAACTATTGTAATTTACGCTCAAACACTTCCCATTCATCAACAAGTGGATTAAATTCCGTAATATAACCAATATAGGCTGACATGATTACTTTAGTATGCCCAGTAACAAAATAAATTGACAAATACTTAAGTCCGTAGCACCAATGTAATATTATGAATCATACTTGTGCTGCAAAGAATAGTGGACACTTTGTTTAAACTAATTTTTAAGTTAATCTAGCACTTATTAATTGTAGTTCATTGTGTTAGTACTTCGTAAAGTTTGACACTGCTCACGATTCACGTTCGTCAGAGATCATCCATCTCTTGAAGGTCCTTCCCAGTGTTGCCAACTAAACACTTCAACTCAGGTTTGATTCTTAGAATAGTAGACAAAATTGTGAAATTGGGCCTTCATTTTTCAGTGAGGAATTGTTTAACTAACCCAAAATAAAAATTTTATCTCGAAAATCAAATATAAATTTTGTAGATCAATATTTTTTCTAAACATGTGTTTTGTTCCACTTTTTATTGTTGAGGTATTTAACTTACACTTTATGACCATACTGATTATATCAGCACATAAGTTTCTTTAACAAATGTAAAACAAAAGAAAAGAAGTTATTAATTTGAATAAGCATGCTTAATTATTAAGTTCACTTTTTCGTTTATCAACAGCCCTATTTAATGCTTTTAGATAAATGTCCCAAATCAACAAATAATCTTATAATTTTACTAAAGTTTGCAAAATTGCGTGTTTTCCAGGTTTTTTTCCAGACACTAATCATTCCCCATAATTTCCCGTTTTTTCAGGTGTGTGGCAACCCCATCTCATCTCCAGTAGTAGCAAATAAAAAAGATAATCATAAGTTTGAAATTAAAATCTAATATATTTTTTTTTCAATAAGTATTTTATCTTAACATTCAACCCTTTAATGTTAAATAAACAATAGGACTATATATTTTAATATTTAATCATTTATGTGGCTATCATTACTAACTTCATAAGTGTAAATACTAGAGTTTCTGGTTGAGGAATTTGAGAATTTTTTGTGTTACGGGAAAAGATAAAAGATGACCGGAAACTTTTGAAAATAATTTTTTTTAGTTAAGAGTCATTGGACTAAATATATTTAAAAAACAAAACATGTTTTCTTGCATTTATGCTTGGATCTTGTTTGGCTCATGGGAAAGTGAGACTATAGAGTGCATGATGAGTAGCATGTTGCTGCCGACAGACGAGTCGACACTGTGGTTAAATTAATGTCAGCAGACATGCGAATGAATCTTGTTAAAACAAGAAACAATTCCGTGCTAAAAGACAAAGTTCGTGTCAGTCAGTGTACAAAAGTAGCACTCAGTATTTTTCGATCTTTTTCTGCTTTCTAATTCTAATAAATTATTGAGTGTCAAGTGCATTTTTTTACCAGTAGATATTATTAATGAAAGTATTGATTGCAGTGTTGTGATTTCATATGTTGAACAATACAATTCTCCCTGATCAGAGGTCTGTAATTATTTATAGGCTAAATGTTGTCAATTTTCATAAGTATATTGTCGTTGTTGACAATATTATGTTTATTTTGCGACCAACAATGATAACATTTTACACTACAGGTAATACATATTGTTTTTTTTATAGGTATTGATATTATCTATAAAAATGTTCAGCTACATTGACCTGGCGGATTAACACCGGTTGCTAGAGTAAACCTATTAGCTGTTATATGTGTCATTCTATAAAGATTGGATTTTACACCTAGCTGGACTTAACATATGTAACCTTGTTACATAAAGGTTTAAAATTACTTTTCAAAATGTCAAAGAATACAAAGTTTTCAAAGAGTTAGAAATAAAAATAAAGTTACAAGAAATCATATTTTTTTCATTGCCATTGAAGTCTTGATTGTTGCTTCTCTTGTTTAAAACAATAATCTTCAAGTGCATCAATTTCTTCTTTTTCAGGAAAGGAGCTTAATGGCACAAACAATCCCTCCCATTAAAGAGGAAATTGATTTAATTTAACTATCGATCTCCTCTTTAATGGGAGGAAATGTAAGCTACCCACATTCTTGCTGCTGGTATCCTTGTAACCTTTTATACAAAATATTTATATTGTATTGGAAACACAATTTTGTTCTAGTACAAATAAAATACATTTCATAAGATAAGTATTGTTACATAAAATTTGACACTTTAATAAATGGATTAGTACAGTCACGTCAGGTCATCTTGAAAAGTTTGTACAGTCAAGTCATCCTGAAGAGTTTGTACACTAAGTCATCCTGAAGAGTTTGTACACTAAGTCATCCTGAAGAGTTTGTACAATAAGTCATCCAGAAGAGTTTGTACAATAAGTCATCCAGAAGAGTTTGTACAATAAGTCATCCAGAAGAGTTTGTACAATAAGTCATCATGAAGAGTTTGTACAATAAGTCATCCTGAAGAGTTTGTACAATAAGTCATCCTGAAGAGTTTGTACAATAAGTCATCCAGAAGAGTTTGTACAATAAGTTATCCAGAAGAGTTTGTACAATAAGTCATCCTGAAGAGTTTGTACAGTCAAGTCAAAATTCCAAATGAATAGTTATTTTTAAATACAGAAGCATAAACAGACTAAAATTAAATCAAACTACCAGAAAACTTTAGTCTGATTTTCACAGAAAGTGTGAAAACTGTTTAATAAGTTGTATACTAGCGCCTAACTCAGAAAAGAGTTTTATTGTGTTTGTCAGTTGGCCTCACTGTGTACGATACTTTTAGTGTTTGTTCTAACATGTATTTAGTTTTATAACATTCATTGTATGATTGACTCTGTCTTGAAATTGTTAACCATCTCTCAAAAGTTAATTTTGTATGTGATAATAAAACAAAAACTGGATAACTTGTATTGCCACAATGGCAGGAATAGGCTACAATTTTATTGCATATTTATGTTCCTAGTTTGCTTGGTTAGTAATTTAAAGATAAAGGACCTAAACAGTTAACCAAGTATTATTGGAAGCTTTTGATAACTTTCAAGATGAACTTTATTTAATAAATTTTATACTGCTAAATATATATTTTAGAATGTAAAATTTTAGTGATTTCCAATCAACATTGGTGGTCAAAAGTGGACTTCCCATAAAATTAAGGGCTTATAAGCAGTCTTGAATGCCCACGATAAGACTAAATTAAGCCTATATTTTGAGTTACATATAAATTACTAATTATTGTCAAATTTCTCTAACTACCAATTGATGTCCCATAGTTCTAAGTAATTATTTATCTCTATTTACAGTGGAACTGTAATTATTAACCTATCTGATAAGGGTCATGCTAATTTTAAATTGTTATGGTACTACTGGTGAGGTTTTACAAGAACTCAACACGTCAAGTAGGGGTGGAAGGTACAAGAGAGAGGGATATGGTAGGGGTAAATAAGAATGTTTCATCACCACCACGTGAATCATTAGAGTACTTTAGGTCCATATAATATATTTATTTTTACTACAATTTCTGAAAAAGAAAACGTTCCTTCATTTCTATTATAGTAAATATGCATTTTATTGTGCATTTAATTTTTTCACCTAATTATAATTTATAAGTTTTTATTCTGAAGTTGGAGTTGGTACCTTTCTACGGACTCTGACTCCACCCAAAATTGTTTACGACTCCCAATTCCACAACCGTACATACATATAAACTACATTTCTACCAAACTCCAAGTAAATTTTTTGAATGAAACACATTGTCATTCATGTGCGCCACTTGTAACACTAACACATGTTAAAGTTTACCATAAGTAGATTACAACAAACAACCTTGGAATGGAAACAAGATAACTGTATGCTAAAAAAAATAATCCCATTCTATGTGTTTTTTGTATTTCACCTAATCGAGGGCAGGACCACCTAGATCGTTGGGACATGTGCAGCTGCAACATTATAGCACAACCCTTGGGCCCACCCTGATTAAAATATGGGCTATATAATTAGTTTATTTTAATATGAGTTCTGGTGGATGATTTCAGGTATGGGTGTTTCTGCTATTCTAAGTTTTAATTTCAGGCTTAATGTACCCTTGTGTGAGTTTGCTGGATGTAAAATTGTTAGTGGATCATCAAAAGTGTTTTTGTTTGGATAAGAAAATATTTGCTATCCATTTTTAAGAAATTAGTCTGTTGCGAAAGAGAGCTAAGTATGGTCGCTGCATAAGATTATTTGCATATTATTCAGCTTTATTGTAGACCTGTTTGTAAAGCTTAGATCGTGTAAATTTTCCAGCAATATTTGTTCCTATGTCACTTAGGTTTGTTTGGTTTTGAACTGTTAATTATAACATTTTTTAATACTCATGATTTAAGTATCATCACATTTTTTGTGAATAGGGCCTATAAATATTGTTTTTTTAGAAAATAAAAATTCACATAAAAGGTATGATTTATTTTTTAGACATATCAATACTATCTATAAAAAGTGACAGCTTCAGATCACATGACTTGACATGGGTATAAATGTACTATAGCTTATAAATGTTTTAGTACATTTTGTAACTGTAAAAAAACCCTTCCTATCTGAATCTGCTGTGTGTGGATGCTAACACCTTTTGATTGAATAGGTATGACATATTGTCTGTTGCGGTTAATGCTAAACATGTCTATTTTATAGTGTTGATTTTTCTAGAGGTTTAATAAACAAATGCGTTTAGGAAAATTCATGTACCTAGGCCCACAGTTTATGACTTCAATTATTTTAATATTTTTGAATTCTAAACAAAGATACCAATTTAAGTACTTTTTCCAGGTTTTTCCCCCGCAAAAGTCAAAACATGTAGTACAACCTACATTTATGGCCGATCTTATGACTCCTGGATAAATATTAATCTGGCAGATAAATATTTCTATCTGGTTGATAAGTTAAAAGTGTGCCTTACAAATGTCATATAGCATTTATCTGCCAGATAAAATATATTTATCCATCACATTTTTATCAGGAGGTTTAAGTACCTGATAACTTTTATCTGAAAGTTAAAATGGTTGTTGCTATAGTGAGGGGTTGTTTTTCATGAGGTTTCGTCTATCAGAATCTGTTTTTAGATTAAAATCTTCGTTCACGTGTTTAGTAAGCACAGGCACAGGCTCCAACTATATAAAGTTAGAACATTTAATTCACATTTTTATATCAAATGACAAGCTATTTGTAGAGTTATATTTATATAAGAACAAATTATCGAAATGTGAGTACAATAAATGAAATTTTGTAAACGTTGTACCCAACTAAAAACCACATTTTGGCATATACCGAAAGTAATTCTTGCAAGATATCTTAGCTCCTGCACCCACGTGACGCCATCCGTTTATCTGCACTCATTTAGCCACCATTATTTAACAAACGTTGAGCATTGTAGTCACGTTCCTGGTAGTAGCGGTAGTAGTAGGGCTTATACGCATGCATGCATACCAGTAAAAACAGTACCAACCTTGCACTTTCTACATAAAATTATATTTATCCTTCAGATAGCTATTCGGCAAATAGATTCAGTTCATAACCGTAAAATATTAAAGTGGCTAATAACCTTTATTTGGTTGCTAGCTTTAACCTCCCAATAGCAATATTTATCTAGTAGTCAAAGGACCGGCCCTTAGTCTACTCTAAATAAGGTTGTCAGATGTCCCAGTTTTCCGGGATTGTCATTTTTTGGATGGTGGTCCCGGTGTCCCAAAAGACCACTTCGGGACTCAAGATTGTCCCAGTTTTTTAGCATTTTTTTTTCTTTCACCCCATAGTCAGTAATATAAGAGGCCTATTAACATTATTTTGTCAGGTTGGTGTGCATAAGTATAACACAATTCGGGAAAGTCCTGTCTATTCTATAAGTTTGATGATTACATTCTCTTTGAATAGTAAGTAATTGTGTCAATGTGTCATTGTGAGAGTGTAAGCGTAAATACAGGGATATGTTTGTTTTGTGGTTCTGAAATTTATTTGTTAAATTTCATTTAATCCACAGTGTTTTAATTTTAGATATGCTGAAAAGACAGTGCAAGATGAAGAAGGCAAAATCTTATTGCAAATAGGTATAAGCTTTAAACTTTTGCTTGTCTTTTTTTTTCAAACTAAATTATTATTGCTGCTGTTTTCTATTTTGTAATATGTAAAGGCATTTAATTTATGTGCCGTGCCATAAAATTGAAATACAATCTTAATACTTAGATATTTTTGTTTTCCTGGTTTGCCCTAGCAAAACTCTGGCACACCTAACTTTATAAACCTTCCCCATTCCTACCCCATCATTGTAATTATGGTATCCTTCACTGATACCAAGTAAATGTGAGGCACAAAAGAATGACCCTGCCTCCTTTCAATAAGGCTAGATAAGCCTTGTTAGTTTTAAAAATACGTTATCCAATCTTTAAAAGCAGTTTAAGTAGATTATGTTTGAAAAAAAAGTTTTACATAGCTATTTTGTGAGTCTGCAATGAATTTAAAAGTTGTCAATAATGAGATTATTCAGTTTGATCTTTAGTGAAGTGCTGCACAACAATGTATAGTAAATATAAAAATTTGCACATAGTAAAAAGCATACAGTATTTAATAAATAGGTTGGCAGGCCTTAATAGGTTTGGGTTATGGCAACACTGTAATCGTAAAATAAATCGGCTGCTTACCCCTTCTTTCTTAAGGAAGAACCTGACGTTTCTTCAGTTCCTCCGATTCTTTTAGAGAAATAAATACATCTCTGAAGTTCTCAAGTATTTGGGCATAATTGGCATTATCGAAAAATCTTCAAAATAGTAAAGCTATGAACTGTCATTGTATATACATCGCCATTTTGCTACCTTATTACATAGTGGTTTCGCAATGGAACGAAATGTACTCCAAATATACATATAAATCAAACACAAGTATCACACAAAAACACGTGACAAACACGATAGCAAAATTGAACATAAAAATGAAACATGCTCAAAGCACACACCATTATACACAGACGTCAAAAAATATTCACCTTCTTTGTTGTTGATTGGTAGCTGCTTTGGTGTCTATGGCTACGGCATCAGTTGCTAACTGACCGCACTACAAACATGTGTGCGCAATGATATAAAATCACTAGTTTGTTATGAACAGAACAGTACTTTTAAACACTTGTATTTAAATCCATATTACAAATCAAACATATTATTATTTGTATTTGTTCCACTTGACATCTATGAAGCACAAGTATTAAATCATGTTCAAATGTGACCTATATTTTAAACTGTATTCGACGTGATGGCAACCTGTACAAAGATATTTGTTCGTAAAGATGTTTCTATTGACCGGGCTTAGCGAAAAAAAGACAATGACATGGACGACTCAGATCAATACATTATTTTGTGATAGGATGATATGATAAAATATTATTTAGATTAATCAAGATAATAACACAATTAGTACATGGTTGTACTATTCTAAAATTATTATATCATAAGTGGTTTGAATTTTAGATGTATATAAAATTTTATTTTCTTCGGGGAGTCATTGACATCGATCGGCTTTGTCATGGCTTTGCTGTCAATTTTGTGGACCGACTTCCCAATTTTTCCAAAAAAGAATAAAACTTTGGCAAAAACCTAATAATAATTCGAAGTATTAAAAAAATGCATACATATAAATATTTCTAATATCTTATGTTAGGGGTTTATCTAAAGTACAAATAAGATTATATGGATCAAACTTGGTCGGGGTACCTGAAAGCGCGATCTTCAAACAATATTATAATTCATAGCAATAGTTGAAACGTTATTAACATACAAGGCCGTAGCCAGCCAATACTTTCAGAGGGTGGGGGGTTGGGGTTGGTGGGCACATCCCCCAATTACTGGAAGCTAGAAAAACATTATAAATGATAAACAGTTTTAGGAACTATCTGTAGTGGTTTTTTTTAATGGCAACATTAGCCTTTAACTGCCGAAGGCTAGGAAAAATTCTAAATATTAAACACCTCTAGAAGTTATCAGAAGTGGTTTTTTTTCAATATAACACCATAACTCCAGAAGGCTAGTGTAAATTCTTAATTTTAAACACCTCTAGAGACTATCTGAGTGTTTTATTTTTGCAACATAAAATCATAACTGCCGAAAGCTATGGAAAATTCTATACATTAAACACCTCTAGACGCTATCTAAAGTGTTATTATAGTAGCATAACCCTCTAACTGCCAAAGGTTGGAAAATTTATAAATACTAAACACCTCTAGAAGCTATCGGAAGTGTTTTTATGGCAACATAGCCCCCTAACTGCCGTAGGCTAAGAACAATTCTAAATATTAAACACCTCTAGAAGCTATCTGAAGTGTTTTTTTTTAGGGCAACATAGCCCCTTAACTGCTGAATGCTAGAAAAACTTCTAAATATTAAATACCTCTAAAAGCTATATGAAGTGGTTTTTTTTATGGCAGCATAACCCCCTAACTGCCGAAGGCAAGGAAAATTTCTAAATATTAAACACCTCTAAAAGCTCTCCGAAGTACTTTTTCTGTTAACAAAGGCCCCTAATATCTACTTGTATCTTAATTTTGATATTGTTTGAACCATAAATAAAGCCATATATAGTTTTTTCATACAATTTCAGGGGGTTTAAACCCCCCCCTCCTAACACCCCGGCTACGGCCTTGTTAACAGAGGTGTAGTGGAACCACAGCAAAGTCACGCTCCGGCACTGGTTCGAGACTGGAGCTGGATCAGCATAGAATATAATTTTCTTGGAACATTAGACTTGATTGTCTATGGATGCATATGCATGGAACTTGTCTTTTCAATTTCATTTTATAGTAATTGAAAGTTAATTAAATTAATGATAGTTACAATAGATGGACGTCCCTTTCATGAGCGCATGGGAAATTTAATTGGGGCACGGGGGGTTCAATATCGTAAGTTTTTGACACGATGTTAAGACATACTATTAAATTCTAAGAAATAACATTGTTATTTTATTCACTAGTGGTAGAACTTTATTTGTGTAAGAGGAGAGGGGGGAACAAGTAATAAAAGTGTTTTTAGATACTTTCTATGCACCTAGAATATATATCTGTAGTGGTCCTGGTTTGGAGATTTTTGAAAACTATACTTTTTTTAAAAGCCATTCAAAATAGGATCCCCCCGATTATTTTTTTTTGAAACTTAAGTGGCTTAAGGTTTTTTAGAGTAGTCTTCCTTCATTACATATCTGAATAGTGGATGACTCTAAAAGCTATTTTAAGAAGTGCTCACCATATTTTGTTAAAATTTAGCTACCCTAGAATCTACTTTAAGTCCTTCTCAACTAATTTGTTTTTAAAATTCGGATGCCCTTGGAACCTATTTAGTGTGTTCCTAGCTTAATTAAAAAAAAATATTCTAAAGGCTATTTAAAGTGGTCTACCAGCTTTTTTTTAAATATTTGATGCCCTTAGAATTAGAAGCTATTTGGAATTGTCATTGCCTGGATTTTTTTAAATTAGATACCCTTAAGAGCTATTTTAAGTGGTCCTCCCCTAACACATTTTCTAAAATTAATTGCTTTTAGAATCTAATTGAAGTGGTCCTCACTTGGGTTAAAAATTATATAATATATGCCTATTCAAACAATTGTATTTGGAGTGGTCCTCTAAAGTTTTTTTAATCGAATGCCTTTAGAAGCAGTCTGGAGTGATATTCACCCGGAAACTTTTTGAAAATTAAATGCCCCTTAAATTTATTTGAAGTGGTCCTTCCCTGGCAAATTTTTGAAAATTGAATGCTTCTATAAGTTACTTTATTTTTGATACAAGACCACTGTTAAGCTTCATATTAAACTCTTTGAAAAATTTCGAGGGGGTAGGGGATTTTGACCTCATAAAAAAACCATTATTTACACCCATGATCCCTTTTACCATTATGAAATACAGACATAAGCAAGAACCTGAGT
>CABFOV010008557.1:6073-22979 GCA_902141375.1 Timema poppense
ACCTCTGACAAGACATCTTGTGAATGTGTGGAATACCAGGCCTCCACCGTGTTTCGGATTCCACGTTAACTGTAGGTCCTCCATTTCATCTCACTATCACCCTATCATTACACATTAGTGTGAGTGCGTATAACCCGAACGGGTACTAAGACGTGGTGCTAATAATAATAATAATAATAATAATAATAATAATAATAATAATAATAGTTTAAAAGTGGCTTAGAGTTTTTCATAACTATAATAGTTTATGTATTCACAAAAATACTTTTTTTATCATTTTAATTGAGTATAGATTAAAACTTATTTGTTTATAATCTATTACTTTATTTTAATTTTACCTGTTTATTACAATACATTTAAATTAATTTTCCAAAAAAATTTATTGTGAAATATTTCACATAGTTAATCTATACTTCTACGTTAATAATTACCAGCAATTTATAAAATGCATAACAAATAATGGCTATACATGTGAATAAAAAATAAAAAAGTAGATAATTTTTGCTTACAAGTGAGGGGTAGGGGATCTAAAATGGCCAAAAATTTGCTTACGTGATACTTGAACGTCCCTAACGCATGAAAAGTTAAAGTAAATTAACTTTATGCATTGTGCACTACTCACTATTAGCTATATATCGATTATGAAAGCTATAGATGAAAATAGCGTGTTCCAATTTCTTGCGCATTATGTGCTATGTATGCATTATCGCTATTAACTATACGTTAAACATTAATTTAAACCAAACCTCAACGTCTAAAACAATCTTATTGCGGTAATGTTAGGATTTAATAATATAGAATAATGAATTTACACAATTTTTCAAAATAAATTTACTTATGATCAAAATTGTGTAGTATTATAAAAATATAATAGGCTACTATACATTTAGGTGGGTTTTATTAAAAACCTTCTTCAAGCGGCAATCTTAAATAAATTCTATGAAGTAATCTACCGGGACCGTTCTTTTTCCGAACTAGTTTCAATAACCACCGTTAGGTTGCAGCTTATGTCACTTTTCATCAGCACTAGTAGATACATCAAGTAAGCCCGACATTAATTTTTTATTATTATTAGCACCACGTCTTACTACCCGTTCGGGTCATACGCACTAACGCTAATGTGTAATGGTAGGGTGATTGTGAGATGAAATGGAGGACCTACAGTTTAACGTGGATTCCGAACCACGGTGGAGGTCTGGCATTCCACACATTCACAAGTTATGATTAATACAATAAGCCCGACACATTCTACAAATAAGTTCAAATTTATATAGTTGAGTGTGCTCCATTTGTGCTCATATGTGGCCCAAACAAATCCAGCTAAGTTTTTAATACAACGTAATGTGGTGTTGAAGGGATGATGAGAATACCTAAGTGTTTCTGCAATTTGTTATAGAAAAAAACTTTTAGGACAAAATAATCAAAATATTGGTTTAATAGAAATATATGGTTTAATTTTCTTCCCATGGTGATATAAACCATTCTTTAATATCTGGCATGAGCATATTAACATTAGTCGACAAACTGTTTAAATGAAACCCGCCTCGGTGGCGTGGTTGGCTAACGCGCTTGTCTTGTTTAGCTCGACTGCTGAGGACGGAGAGATCGAGGTTCGAATCTTGATCGGGTGAACTGGGGGTGGTTTTTCCTAAATGGTTTTCCACTCTACCTACACGCACATGCGGGTTCATTTCCTCTAATTCAACCTTCCTAATTCCTAATCCATTAGAGTAATTAGTACTTAAAGCGTATAACCCGAACGGGTAGTAATACGCGGTGCTAAATATTATTATTATTGTTTAAATGAAGGGTAAAACCTGTCATTAAATTCCAGGACATCCTTGACAGACATTCTAGAACTGTTATTACTCTGTGAAGAAAATTAAATTATATGTTTCTTCTGAAGAATGATTTGATTTATTTTGACTAAAAAATTGTTTTGATATATAAAAACTACAAAAACACTGAGCTTTTATCGTCAACCCTTCCTCCCTACCTTAAGGTGGGTAAAATGAGAGCGTGAATTAAGGCCAATATTTTTGCATATTTTATAACATTATTTTAACTTAATACCATAAAATATAGCTCAAGTAGATGTCACCAGATTCGGTGGCCGTATAGTCTAAGGCATTACTCTTGCAGTAGACTAGACAGCTGATGACCAAGGAGATCGGGGTTCAAATCTTGGTCCGGTGTACTGAGGGTGGTTTTTACAAAGTGGTTTTCCGCTCTCCCTCTAAACAAATGCGAGAACACTTCCTCTAAATATAACCTTGTGAGTCTCTAAAGCTATTGGTGCAATTATTACATAAGCTTATAACCCGAAAGTTTAGTAGTTATACGCGGTGCTAAAATAAAACGTAGATGACTTCATTTTGAAATTTTACAAATTAATAATTTCATCAGTTCTTGAATAATTGCCATACATAGTACCCTCTGGAATCTGACAAAAAAATATATATTTTTTCACCTACAAATTTTACATTAAATGCCAATATTCTCATGGACAGATAATCAACAGCTGTTAGAGATTAACATGTGTTGAAAGTTAAACTAAACGTATTTACTAACGCAATATTTTATTTATTTAGTTAGTTAGTTAGTTAGTTAGCTTGTTATAGCTTATATGTTATAAACTGCAAAAATTATGTTCCTTTCCATCCCACCTTAACTCTATGAGCTGAAGAATTGTCCGTCAAAAATAGTTTTTCCAATTTTAAATTAAATTTTCTCTATATTCAGTAGGAGTGTAGGTAAGCAGAAGGATATTCATTGCAAACATGGACTAAAAGTCACTAATGTCAACCTACTCAGAAATAATAACTATTTGCTTAGTGATATTATTAATAAAAAGTGTTATCAAACGATTTTAATAATACGTTCCTAAGGATTACTGTATAATTGACTTTTGCATGACTAGTTGAAAAAACGATTAATATGGATACAATTTTTATATTTTTTGTTTCGTGGTTGTGGCAGCAAGAAAGATTATAGTTAATGAAATATTAAACTAAAAGTACTATAGATTCACACCTGTATCTTCTTATAAGTGGCCACCAAAATAAATGTATGTTTTTATTAATTATAAAAAGATCCATTTAAAAATATTATTTTCAAATAAAAGATTTTTATTTTGTAAAAACATGCACATGAATACAGCTGAACACGGTTTGTATGACGTAATCAACCGCCTTCATTTTTTTTTATATATATATGCCATTTTAATTTGTGAAGAAAGCGCCTCCTTTTGGGAGCTCTCGTTTGTAAAGAATTTTTAAGTGAAACACAGACGCTGCTTCCACTAAAAAGAAACACCCAAATGGTTATTTTAAAGTTCGTGTTTTGATGATCTAAAAAGAAAAAAACTCTTAAAACAAAAATATATTAAAAACAAATGGTTTGTTGTGAAAGTTTTGACTGCCGAAAGTGAAAGTAGCTGAACACATGGTCTTGCAGATCTTATTATTTGGCGAATGGATACATGAGAGTTGACCTGGTAGCTTTTGTTAGCTGTCAACTTGGTCGATGGACACTACCTGCAGTGCAAATTAGATGCTTCAAGCCACACCAATAGAGTACTGGAGGAACAGGTGGTAGAGATACCAACTACTCTTTTTTTTTAAAATTACTTCTCTGACAGATAGAAAATGCTCCAGATCTACTTTCACGTCTTCATACGCTAGGTCAGGGGTAGTTAACCTATGGCACGCGTGCCAAGAGTGGCACACGGAACGATTTTCAATGGCACGCTGAGGGATTTAAATAGAAATCTTATAAAACCTTTATTTTTAGTTAAAACCATTTACGTGAGTAATATTTTTAATAGCAACGTGTTGTATGTTTACAATCATTCAATAATTGTTTCGTTTACAAATGTCAAAATAATGCCTATAGAACTTAAATTTTGCTAAACGCATTTATAAATTTTGTATGATTTATTTGGTTATATAAAAATATTAAATATTCAAGAAATAGTGGTTATTAAATTTATTCGATTTAGAAACATCTTGTTACATTTACATTATACAAGATCAACTTAAATTTGTCTTAATAGTTGTACTAGCTAACTAGCGTAAACATATAAAGAACTTGGATGGGCTTAGTTTGATTGGCACGCTGGGTGACTTTGCATCATCACTTCGGCACAACACTATTAAAATGTTGCCGACCCCTGAGTTGGGTCATGTAATATATATGTTTGTATTTTCTAATAGGTGCTTTAAAACGTTCATTCGTAAGAAAATCAATACTTTGTAGTCATATTAATAAATACATTTAATAATAGATTAACAAATAATATTGAGAGAGATAATGAAAGAATCGTTTTTAGGTTTACATTTATTTTTTATTTTCCCACTCGATTCTACATAGGTGGCTGGTTTGGCACTGAGTCAGAGTATGCTGCAACATTGTTATCAATTTAACAGCTTTATCAGCTTTATATATATATGTGTGTGTGTGTATATGTATATATGTATACATATATGTGTATATGTATATGTGTATATAATCGTATGTGTGTGTATAATCGTGTAAATATAAAAAAAATTAATTAGAATTATAATATAGAGAAATGAAGATGTATCGAATGTATAAATATACTAGGCTTAAGACTTGATATTCAAAAGGTGTTTAAGTGTATATATATATATATATATATATATATATATTAATTAGAATTATAATATAGAGAAATGAAGATGTGTCGAATGTATAAATATACTAGGCTTAAGACTTGATATTCAAAAGGTGTTTATTCTCATTAAAAGTGCCCCCAGAATTATAAATTGAAAAACCAAAGTACACAAGTAATAGCTTCGATACATTGTGTGCAAGACCACTTACATTATTTAAATGGTTGCTCTTAGTTACCATAATAAAAACTCCAAATAGCTCCTAAAGTCATTCCATACCTTCATATCTTTTCTTAACTTGTACCTCCTTCCTGAAATTTAATTCTGGCTACAGCATTGCTTGTATGCTCCCCTAAGGTAAATGTAAGGGTAAGCCACTGAACGTGACAGTTGCAAGTTTATTACTTGAATTATAAATATATGAGAGTAGTTTTAGTAGCCTTTGTAATGTTTGGTTATTATCCTTCCTTCCATGTCCACCCATGTTCCTTTAAATTGGATCTGCTTCATGTCACGTGATATAAATGATAATTTATTGAGAACTATGGCTGAACTTACCTCAGTGTTGTTGTAAAGAAGGTTGTCCTTATCAACTGCGGGTAAGTGGGGGAAAAAGTGTTCTTATAATGTCAACTGTTATCAGTCCATTCACTGAGATAAAGACAGGTTTGAGCCCACTATATTCGCTCGATAGCTGTCACATGATTATTCTTTGTCACAAGGATCAAGCCCGGAACATACACATACATAATATTATTTATCGTGTTTTCTCCCACGTAGGAAAAGGGAGTGATGTTATATTTGAAGATAGGACCACAGAGCTAAACAATGTGTGATCGTGTGACCTAGATATACTAACGCCTCATTTTTTTTATGGTCGAACGAATTAGTGCAGTAAAGTGATGATTTCTTGGTTTTCACATTGAACTTTATTCTTTTTTTCTGATCACAAACTTTCTTTATTGTTTGTTATTTTTTAGTACCAAATCTTACTACCCGTTCGGTTTATACGCCTATGTGCTAATTACAAAAGTGGGTTAATGATGAGTATGGTTGAATTTATAGGAAGTGTACCCACATTTGTGTGTAAGAAGATTGGAAAACCATTTAGTAAAAAACTCAGTACACTCAACCGGGTTATGAGCCTCAATCTTCTCCTTATCATTAATCTAGTCTAATGCAAGAGTGAACCCTTAGACCATGTGGCCACCGATGCTGACTCTCTCATTTCCTAAATAATATTTATTGAATCTGATTTTACCCGCACTTCTCCCGTTGGAACTATCACATCTACGATTATTACACTGATGAATTTAAGGACACGAAGTTTTAAAAGTGGGCTTCTCGGTAAAATTGTCAGCACTCCTTGGAGAGGCGTGTGAAAGAGAAACTTGTTGGTAAACGAGTCCACACAAAAAAAATATTATATTCCTTCACCTTCACGGAGCATGTTTGGGGTCTTCGCGCTCATAACTCGACTGTTGAGCTACTGGGATGACGTGGGGTCAAACTATACAGCTACGATTCGTCAACGGTCTCCATGGCTGAGTGGTTAGAGGGGTCAGCCACCAGTCTAGGTGACCATCGGTTCTACTCTATTTGATTCAGGAGATGAAACTTACTAATTATATAGCTAGGCTCGTCATGTAATCTGAAAAAATCTAATTCTCGGTGTTTAATATTGTGAGACATGAGTAAAGAGAGAATGAATTATTGGAATAAACATTTCCTAGAACCCAAACCTTCATTTTATTTACGGACACATAATCTCGAATCCGAATCTTATGCCATGTGTATACGTGTTTAACTTTCACACATTGATACGATTTGTTTAAATCTCCATTTGGATTTTATTCACATTAAGTTCTAAATTAAAGGCTTAGGGTCAGGTTTTTAGGTTTTACATATAATTTTAATTAATGTTGATGGACTAAGTCAATAATGAACCCGATAAAAGCTCTTAAAAACTAATTTAGACAAGAAATTTGAATATATATTTGAATCTCGAGTCTTAAATATGTTCGAATCGTCTAACATTTGAAAATTCAATGTGTCCATCCCTAGTACCTACATAGGTTGTTTGTAAGAGAATTTATAAGAAAATTGAAAACCTGGTGTGATGGCGAGCAGTTAAAGAAAAATTAAAATGTTCTTGAAGATTTTAGATATTCTTGAGATGATTTTTAAAATGCAAAGTAGATTAGCATGACCTCATCTAAACCACTAGTTCCATCTCCAAATCATGCGATTTTGCGATGAGCACTGACACATTTGTCTTTATTGATTCTTGGTTCAAACATATAATGTAAAAGATTGAAAATAATAACAACCAAATGTTTATAGTTTTGCAGTAACTCGTGGAGGGAGAAGAGCGGGGAGTTTGCCCTCCCTTCCTAATACCACAACTAATTTTAATAAAAGTTTAAAACAATTGGAATAAAGTACATACATAATAGCTTCTGTACACAGTATTTTTGTAAGCTCCCTTTGTAACCTAAACTTAGTTTCTTGGTGCGCCACTGTAGCCCTTCATAGTATAAAAATAGAAAAACTTATATGTTTTGGTTTGTAAAACCAGGAAAATTCAGGTAATTTCATAGCTTACCAAATGTATCAGCCTTGTAAGTCATTTGATATTCTAGTCCACCTGATTAGAAAGTGCACGTTAAAACACAGCTTATCCCCTTTGGTGATCACATTGTCTAACGTGCCAGTCTTATGTTGGACTAGACTGTCGATGATGGTGATATCGAGGTTCAAACCTTGGCCATGTATAGTAGGAGTTTTTTCCCCAACATTATTTGCCACTCTTTCTTTCTCTCTCTACGCAAATACGGGTACATTTTTAAATATGACCTTCCTAATCTCTAAAACCATTAGCGTAATTAGTATCCTACATAAGCGTATGCCTGAACGGATATTAAGACGCGGTGCTAAAAAACAAACTTATACGTCCACACGTTTGTTCCTCTCGAACCACTCCAGACACTTCTTCCTGGACTCCTCCACCAACTCCCACGGCATGAGATCCTGATCCAACCAATGAGGCTCATCCTGGTCGAAGGCGTCATATCCCGGCTGGGTCAGTCTGAATTCGTCGTACGCCGACAGCATCCGCCACAGGCCTTCCATGGCGTCGCCCGCACTCCCGTCGCTGCTGTCTGACTCTGCTCTCCTGACTGGTACCTTGGACGGTTGTTGCTGCTTTGCCTCTTCCTTCTCCTCGCCAATCTCCTCCAAGGTCTCCTCGAGCGATTGGGGTGTCAGGCGTAGGGACCGATCCATCAGGAGGACCGTGATCTCCTCCAAGGTCGTTGAGGACAGAGAGGGGGCACTGTGGGTTAGAGATGGAAGTGTTAGAACAGGAATGGGATTTATTAAACACCCGCCTCGGTGGCGTAGTTGGCTAACACGCTTGTCGTGTTGAGCTCTACTGCTGAGGACGGGGAGATCGAGGCTCGAATATCGGTCGGGTGAACTGGGGGTGGTTTTTCCTAAATGGTTTTCCACTCTCCCTCCACGCAAATGCGGGTTCACTTCCTCTAATTAAACCTCCCCAATCCCTAATCCATTAGAGTAATTAGTACTTAAAGCGTATAACCCGAACGGGTAGTAAGACGCGGTGCTAAATAATATATTTATTAAACTTAGAGTGACTTGAGTATACATCCTACTACTAGACGTCATAATGCGTAGCCATTCAAGACCTCCGATAGATAAATCCAGGAAGCTTGTGTTTATGACCGTCACTAGAATAGGAGGAGGTTTAACTGTATTATTTGCTCCTAGGTGGGTTCTTTGGCCGCTATTCTGCACAGAACAGATAAACTATTAAGTCCCATTTATCTATTCTATTAAACGTGACATCACTTCAAGAGCTACCCGACCTCTTTCTTTATTTTATGGGAGGTCTTGGCTGGACTCGATCGATTTCGCTCCGTGGCCAGGACGTCACTAAGGTGAAGAGTGTGATGTGTCCCAGCTTGGTTGATGTTGATAGCAAACACCCAAGGGGGTGATGGTAGATGATAGTATGATGTTGAATTGATACGAAGGAGTCACAGTCTATTTGAAAGACTTACAAGGGCTGCTCACTGGTTGGCGTATCTCTGCAGAAGATATTCTTCAACCAACTCCAAAGAGATAAGATCCTCCTGCAGAGAGCTGTAGATGTCTTCCATGGCCGTGCGATGCTCCCGAGAGAACTCTGGAAGGAGACTCGCCTTTCCGTCTGCTTCTTTGAACGACTTTGAGCCTGAAAGTATCAAAATTAGCAAAACCTAAATCACTGTTTCAGACTACTTAATTTAAATAAGTATATTACCTAACCAAAACACTACATAATATGTAGTTTCCCTCCCAACAGTTTTTTTTAGCACTGCGTCTTACTAAACGTTCGGGTTAACTTATAACATGCATACGTAGATTTTACGCTGATGTGCTAGGAATGAAGAAGGTTGAATGTAAATGAAGTGTACCCGCATTGACCTAGAGGGAGAATGAAACCATTTAAGAAAAGCCACCCTCATTACACCTTACTCATATTCGAACCTTATCTCCACATGTCCAGTCAATTGAGAGAGTAGAGTGTTAAGCCATCTATCCACCGAAGCGCGTTTGATCTCTATAGAATTATTTTTCTTTCTTTCAACAGTATTTTTTTATTTTGGATTACACTATACATAGAATAAGACAATGACTGTAAACGTAAAAGTAATACACAACTCACACCAAACCCCTGGGGTTCTCGAAAGTAAAATAATCTGTTTGTAAAAATAGAGAGTTTTTTTCTGATTAGTTTATCCCAGATTAGGGCACAATATCACTTTAAGTGGGGGGGATTTATGTCCCCCCCCCCCACAACACATATAACCTGGTCGGTAAATACTTCGCGGGTTCCCTTCTCCGTAACACTAGGCAACGCGTGCACCATCGCCGATCACGGCCTTTAGGCCGGCATNTCTCCGTAACACTAGGCAACGCGCGCACCATCGCCCATCACGGCCTTTAGGCCGGCATACCCCGCTATCTGGCCTTCCCCCCAGTCTCACACGACTAAAAGGGGGGGGGCGGTCACGAATACCCTGATTTGACTCCTAGGTCACCTGCCGACGCCGTCCCTTATTCGGTGATAGGGATGGGCAGGGGCGTCGTAATCACCGATGCCCCGGTTGGAGCTGGTTAGCACCCAACTGAAAAATCTTTCCGTCAGGCTGCGGATACTGAATTTGTATTTGAAATGTGCCTCCTAGATTTAGAGGGTCACTAAAATGTATTCCCATTCTCAACCATTGTCCAACAAGTGCCAATGGGACACACCACTCGACCAGAAACTATGTCGTTGATTTCGAAACGGGTATTGTACAAGTAGTAGTAGTAGTAGTAATAATAATAATAATAGCTAAGACTATACAAACATAGAGAAGTACACACAAACTGTCCTAGAAATATCGATCGCAGCCCTACCTGTGAACGGTTCCAGTAAACTTTCAGAGAACGGTAGCAATAGTTCAGTCGATGCGGCCGAGGCGTGGTAGCTGGCGATGTCGTCGAACATAGTATCGCTCGAGGAGAGGGGGGTGAGCAGGTGGCTGGGGCATTGGAGGCGGGAACTTTCTAGAGGCGGGGTGTCAGCGTCCTGCGGGGGTGAGGGTGGAATAGAGTTAGGGGCAGTGTTTTGTTCCAGCTCGGGCAGATCCACCAAGCTACTCGTGCTAGACATCTCTCCTCTCTGCACACACAAGCAGCAAGAAGAGTTTCTTTTATCGCCTGATTGCCAAACCCTTCCTTCACTTCTAATAAGACATGTATTTATCACAACTTGTGAATGTGGGGAATGGTTCGGATTCCACGTTAAACTGTAGGTCCTCCACTTCATCTCACAATCACCCTACCATTACACATTAGCGTAAGTGCGTGTAGCCCAAACGGGTAGTAAGACGTGGTGCTAATAACAATAGTTTATTTTATCGAATTATAAAGATTTAGTGGCTGTCTACCAAAAACTATAAGTAGAGTGAATTTATGTCAAGAGTGGAGAAAGAGCTACACCTAGTATATACACATCCGCAATGTACCCGGACGGGAACAGATTCATGACCTGCCAGGTCACATTTTAAGCATTCTAACGCACACTTAGCTCTGTTAAAATTAAGGTCTTTGTTTACCATTTTAAGCTATGTTTTTAAAGTTATTGCGTCTAGCACATTTTTTTTATAGCGTCGTGACCTACCACCCATCTGAGCCAGCCACAGTTTGTTTGTGGTCGGGAGGAACCATATTGAAAGGCCCTTTTCCCTGTCAGAGTTCTACCATATAATAGGATTTTAGTAGGAAACATGACCTTCTAGAGATTCCTTCCTACCATAGTCAGGGTATAGTTACACTAATTGGATAGGGATGAGGAGGGTGCAACTCAGAATAACTGTACCAGCATTCGCATAGCGTAAGAGCCGGACAAAACTTACTAGTGCAATCTTGTGATCAATTTACGAGCTGCCCCTTGAAGCTATCATCTTGAGGTCCTATTTTAGAATGTTCCAGACTATTAGAGTGAGGGTTAGTAGTATCCTTTATTGATAAGGAAACGAAACTACGCTATTATAATATATCTCCAAATAGGATCGACCCAGGATATCCAAGAGCATAGGTGACCAGAGGAACCACTCAATCAGCAAGACGTTCAGGTCGGACGTAAGTAACTATCCTCTTAGGGCTGTTCAAGCACGTTTTAAATTGTTACTAACATTTCCTTCTTACTCTCTCTCTCTCTTTCTCTCTCTCTCTCTCTGTCTCTCTCTCTCTCCACCATTGAGGTAGAAGTGTTTGGCTCGTCAAAAAAAAATCTAGCTCGAGATTTTAATAAATGTCGTATGTCTGTCTGCCTATTTGTGTGTCTGTATCTAGGACTAGGGCCGATTGAGCTAGGACGGGGTATATAGGGTTTTAATAGGGTTCCCGAGGGGTTTTTGTAATTATATATCCAGCCCTAAGATAAATGGTAGTTAGCTGGCGGGAAAAAATTGAAAAAACAATTTTCTCAAAATCCGCTCAAACGATTCTTATTAAATTTTGTATCCAGGCAATGTTTAACACTGCAAACAAAATGGTCACCCTCATTTTCCAATGAAAATGACTTTGAGATACATAATCATGAATATCCAATTTTGATAATAATTTTGATAATATCTCCACAACTTCATAACACGAAATAACTTATTATTGTAAATTGTAGAACTATTAAAATTAAAAATATTTATCTGAAATATATTTTTATAAAACCAATAACTTCTGATTTATAAGGTAATATATTTTTTTATGGAATGTGAAATTGATTGTTATGGTCTTTGGTGGACAGAGATGTTACTCTTTTATCGATGTTTCTGTAACACTGTATACTATTTAATTTATGATCTTTGGTGGCGTGTTTATGCAACAAAGTATATTATTTTGTTTTACAAATCTTACTAGTGTTTAGTAAATTCTTCTATTTTAAGATAAAAGAGAAAGTCTATGCGGTGCACCATACCATTATTTTGTTGGGGAACTATTTACATTTGTATACTCGTGGTTAACAAACTTTTGCTCTTAAATAAACATAGTTTGGAGCATTTCTTAATAGTTGAATTATTATTAAAATAACTTTAACGTATTTATAGTAACTTACTAAGGTTTTACTAATAAATCATTAAAACTTTAAAAATGGAAACAAAAGTTTATTAATCAAGAGAGTACAAAATGGTTTCCTAACAACAATAATAATGTAGCGGTGCTTTAGTTGGCACTAAATACGCTGACTACAGGAACATGGGAAATATACGTGATAGGTTAACCGTTGAAAGCATAAGATTCAAATGCGTGTTGACAGAAGAGTTTAATAAAACCAACAAAGCAAGCAACTACAATGCAGACAGACATCAGAGCACAATCCATCATTTTCAATGTCGACCTATTGAGTAGGTCAAAATACCTTACACAACAATTAGATAAAAATTGACACACTCATAGAGTGAACTAGGCGTGAAGCGCCATTTGTTTAGTACTACAATTAAACTCCGCTTGTTTTATAAACGAACTATCGCCCCACTCTTAAAAGAGGTATGATCATACGTCCTATAGCGAAAGACAGAACTGAGCTTACTCCAAGTTACTCCCCGACGGAAGATACAGACTGTAAACACAATAGAGTAGCAATAGTAAATTTGTTGCGTCAAAAAACTAATGGATTATGACAGGCGAGCAGGGCTGAGTCAGAACCTGCTCAACTCCTAATACAAACAACCCGATTCCAAGAGGTGAGAACGATGTGTGCCAGTGAAGCTAGCATGACCTAATTGAATTAGTTACATAAGTTACAGAGAACTGTCTATCTGTATCTGTCCCGGTCATAGAAACACCGGGCAAATATCTCAGGGCAAATTGTCATTCAGGACTCTAGGCTGGCAAATAACCAATTAGTATAGTCAGGTATCATGAGTTAAACCACACTCAATCTAGGTGCCAACCACATACCAGATATAGTTTATAATCTAGCGACAAGGTGTCATGCCGCCCCCAAAGGGAGTCAGACATGGACATCCAATAGAAAGCGGGCCACGCCAGAAGGGCAGTAACAAACCCACAAGTTGCACACCGCAATCAGATGAACCACACAGCATAAATACATAATAGAAAGCGGGCCACGCCAGAATGGCAGGAACAAACCCACAAGTTGCACACCGCAATCAGGTGAACAACAAAGCGTGAGGCGTCAAGGTTCAACTAGAATAACAGAATTACATTATTATAATTACATATTATTAGATAACTGTATATGTTATTACGTGAAGGTGACCTGGTGGTCTAGGGGTAAGGTGTCAGACTTCTATGCTGACGGCCGGGGTTCGATCATCGGTCCCGGTAAAGATTTATCTGATTACCAAACCCTTCCTTCACCTCTGACAAGACATCTTGTGAATGTGAGGAATGCCAGGTCTCCACCGTGGTTCGGATTCCACGTTAAACTGTAGGTCCTCCATTTCATTTCATATCACAATCACCCTACCATTACACATTAGCGTAAGTGCGTATAACCCGAACGGGTAGTAAGACGCGGTGCTAATAATAATATTACGTGAAATGATTTTCTATAGATGATTTAGTTTGTATGGGCAAGGACTGGTTAGCCCGATACAATAATATGCGCTCTGTGTCGGTTAACATTCGAGAGCCCCTTCGGGGCTGGAGTTCGTTTATTTTATCTAGGTTATTCAATGTTTATACAAGTTAAATGTCTGCGTATTGTTACAAAATAAATAATCCTATCAAACAAACAACAATAATATGCGAAAAACAATTCAAAACTCGCTGTATCAGCCTTAATGCCACCAGTTTTAGAATGTACCAGAGTCCTCCTGGTACAAAAAGGAGTGTAGTAGAATCCCTTATTGATCGGGTAACAGAACTAAGCTATTTCAAATACCACGTAAATATAAGAAAATATATTAATTTATAAAGCAATCGATGTATGGTAAAGAGATATACGAATTATTAAAGGTATCAAAGTTGTATTATACACTAATCAAGTTTGTAAAATACACATGAAACATTGTAGATTAATTTTATATATCAAAAATTAAAACAAAATTTATTTTAAGTCTTAATGCCACTAACAAATGCTATTTGCTATTTTGTTTGCCATGTCTATTAAGCAAAAATAAAACACTTTTTTCAATCAATTAGTTATATATATCTATTGATAAAATTTCTTACTTTTTTTGTGATTTTGTTACCCTCGCACCTACATAATTCTAAATTGCTTAAAATTGTTATTTGAAGTCAATGTCTTCATAGCTTTAGCTGTTTTTATTGTTTGTTTTTTAAGATCTTTACGAAGCTAGAATCTCTGAAGTACCATAGTTTTCGAGGATTTGAAGATTCAAGCGTCCCGGCTCTATTATATATGTCTACTATCCCTGTGCTAAAGCATCATCTCAGTCGGTAGCACGTCTTTCTACTGAGCTAAGGGTCAGGCGTTGATTCCCAGATTGACCGAACTTACCCCATTCACAGTGATGAATTAGCATCCAGGAGATAAAGGGTAGTTTAGGGTAGGAACGTGTGGTGTTTACCCCCCCTTCTCTCCTAGGTAGCTTATGTATCTATTTCAAAATATCACAGAGCACATTTAGTTAAAAACTAGTAATATATAAATAAAATAAAATATTTTCGGATGGCAAACGTTTGATATAATAGTGTCTAAGATGTGTTATTTTTGCACATGTTACTTAGTTTTGTAGTTTAAATTGTGAATGAAACTTTAATTTGCATGTGGACCCGCTTCGGTGGTGGAATGGTCTAAGTCAGAGTGTTCCACGTTTTTAATCCCAATGGCCAAATCTTAACAGTTTGTACCGCGGACCGATGATGTATTTAAAAATACCATCAACCTAATATAGACCTACCAACAACACTTAATACATAATTATTTTCAATACTTATATATAAATTGTAGTTTTGATTGGTGGAATATTTCAAATTTTACTGAAAAGAATTTGTAATCTCCAAAAAATATATTATGAAATATGCACGCACACATAGGCCTACCTTAGCAAAACAACTTAGCACTATAAATATGTATTTATATATTTTTTACTAATCAAATAAATAAATAATAAAATGCAATCATTACCTTTTAAATACATATTTTATCTCAAACATCAGCTATTTAACATCTGCCACCGAAGGTATCCCTTTAATTTTCCGCAAGGATACTGTAAGGGACACATTTTCAATAAGCGCGAACCACATTTGACCCAAGGGCTGCCAGTTGGATCACCCTGGTCTAAAGCGTCACTCTTGCAATATACTGGCCTACCGATGACGGGGATATCAGGGTTTAAATCCTTATCGGCTGTACTGAGGGCTGTTTTTCCATTCTTCCTCCACGCTATTTCGGGTGCACTTCGTTTACATTAAACCTTCCTCCCCCCAAAGGCATTTAGCATAATTTTCAACGTATAATTCGAACGTAAATTGAAGTTCTAACAGAATAAGTCTATAATAATAATTGCATACGCCTCCTCTGATCCCCAAATACAGTATGGTTAGTATGGGTTATAGAGTTGAATTACTTTTCAAGTCGTGTGCCAATATAACTATCTGGTTCAGAAAGTGCACGTTAAATCTTTGAAATATTTAGTAATAAACGTCATCCTCTTACCTTGGGTAAATGTTCACAGACGTACAACTCTGACGCCCAGATAGGCGACTCGGCTGCCTGCGCCACGGCGCTGCTATGTGGTGTAAAGACCAACTTCGGAACTGTAGGAGTGGACAGCACGGCGCGCTTCAACCAGTGCGAGTCCTTGAGCGCAGGCGCGGCCGCCGTCCCATCACTGGTCACGTGGGCTCAGGAGGAAGGCGGGTTAAAGTAGTTTTTAAACGTTGTGTTTGCAACGAAAAATTAGCAGTTAAGGTTAGGTGTTAGGGAACGCGAGAAAAGGCCAATGGTTTTGCAATTTTTATAGCAAAACTTTTTTGGCAAAATAAATAAAATATTTCTCTAGTAGTCTAGTAGATATTTAGAGTTTGATTTTATACATACACATACTGATATCAACCGGTCTTGATTATCAAGTCTTGTCAATCATAAATGGCGGCAGCAGATTCCTCCAACGGAGAATATTTTTTACAATAAAATCGTCAATGAATTTTAATGTTGTCATTATTAAGGCATTAAAATAAATTAATCACCTTAAATATTAAATTGCTTCGTAAGATAGGGATGATTCAAGACTCAAGCACGCATTTTATCGCATACGTTAGTTATTAATTTTTAAATTGTGGATTAAATTTAAAATATTTCAATGGTTTTTTTTCTGTCACTTCTTACTACTCGTTCAAGCAATGGGTATTTTAATTGTGCTTTCACGGTAGAAATAAGGAGAGTTTAATTTAAGATAAATTGTACCCATATTTGCGTTGAGGTAGAGGGAGAAGCTTTTTGAGTAAAAATCAGCCAAACAGTGGCGTATTCTGAGAAAATTAATAAGTATGCTCTACTATAAAAGTTGCAGGGGAGATTTAGGGGCCAAGGACCCTCAACCACCGTTGTCCAAGAAAGTCAAGGGATTATTTCACGGGAGATATTTGAAGGTGTGTGCCTAAAGAACGGTGGTTCTCAAACATTTATTATTTTCCCTTAACTGTATGTTAACTTAGGAAATGTTGAGGCCCTCTCTACACCCATATTCTCTCTTTTTTTATTTATTCATAGCGATGAGTACCATCCA
>CABFOV010008558.1:0-14179 GCA_902141375.1 Timema poppense
AAGGTGCGACCCTTCAGTGTTATCGACACTAGAGAGGGCGTGACAGAATGTGCGACCCTTCAGTGTTATCGACACTAGAGAGGGCGTGACAGAATGAGCGACCCTTTAGTGTTATCGACAATAGAGAGGGCGTGACAGAATGTGCGACCCTTCAGTGTTATCGACACTAGAGAGGGCGTGACACAATGTGCAACCCTTCAATGTTATCGAAACTAGAGAGAGCTTGACAGAATGTGCGACCCTTCAGTGTTATTGATACTAGAGAGGGCGTGTCAGAATGTGCGACCCTTCATTGTTATCGACACTAGAGAGGGCGTGACAGAATGTGCGACCCTTCAGTGTTATCGTCACTAGAGAGGGCGTGACAGAAGGTGTGAACTTTCAGTGTTATCGATACTAGAGAGGGCGTGATAGAATGTGCGACCCTTCATTATTATCGACACTAGGGAGGGCGTGACAGAATGTGCGACCCTTCAGTGTTATCGACACTAGAGAGATCGTGACAGAATGTGCGACCCTTCAATGTTATTGACACTAGAGAGAGCGCGACAGAAGGTGCGACCCTTCAAAGAGATCGTGACAGAATGTGCGACCCTTCAATGTTATTGACACTAGAGAGAGCGCGACATAAGGTGCGACCCTTCAGTGTTATCGACAGTAGAGAGAGCGTGACATAATGTGCTACCCTTCAGTATTATATACACTAGAGAGGGCGAGACAGAATATGCGACCCTTCAGTGTTATCGACACTAGGGAGGACGTGACAGAATGTGCGACCCTTCAGTGTTATATACACTAGAGAGGGCGTGACAGAATGTGCGACCCTTAATTGTTATCGACACTAGAGAGGGCGTGACAGATGGTGCGACCCTTCAGTGCTATCGATACTAGAGAGAGCGTGACAGAATGTGCGACCCTTCAGTTTTATCGACACTAGAGAGGGCGCGACAGAATGTGCAACCCTTCATTGTTATCGACACTAGAGAGGGCGTGACAGAATGTGCGACCCTTAAGTGTTATCGACACTAGAGTAGGCGTGACAGAATGTGCGACCCTTCAGTTTTATCGACACTAGAGAGGGCGTGACAGAATTTGCGACCCTTCTCTTATTACCTTTCAACCATTAGAATGGGTAACCAGACTACTTGAGCTAAAAAACAACAACAGCTCGTTGACAATGACTCTGGATACCATACAACTTAAAATACGTATGATAAAAATACCGCATTCACTTACTATGAAATGATGTCAAGAAAAAATATATATGTCAGATGTAGGATCAATTAAATGAAGATCATATATCCCGATTTCCTTATGAAACTTCATCGGGGTGAAATAAACAAGTTAGAAACAGTCAATATCTGATTAATAGACAATGAAAGAGTCAGATTAAAAAGGAGCGCTCTTGATGACATTTTTAGTAATCTGCTCCAACGTCGCAACTTGGTATTGATTTGGTTTACAAAAAATGTTTTTGCAATAGTTGTAGGAAATTATGTCATCTATAGAATGTTTTTATCCTGGGACTCATTGTAGAAAAAATATTACGAAAGAACTGGTTTCGGCCACAATATTTTCAATATAATGGCCATAGCGCTGGTGTACTAAGGTCAAATGTTTGGAATTTGCACTAGGACTGCGAACTATCTAACATTTAGCACTTTTACGTGCCCTGCTACTGGGTTAAACAGCCTATGGTTCTTGTGATGACAGGCTGCCTACTTATGGAGTTGGAGGAGCGCAGAATCTCCTTAAATAATTTTTAATTTTCTTCACCTTAAGAACAATATCTACAACAGAATAAAAGTGATTACAAGCTTGTAACTTTACAAACTTTTCTTGGACCAATTATATTTACAACCAATAGGCATGCCATCGTTCATCTTACAAGAAGCACCAAATTCTATTAAACATAAATTATTTCTGAGCTCATTAATGCTTTCGATTTCGTAAATTCCAAAATATGAATCACACGTATTTTATTAATCGTAGCAGGCCTACACAGTATACACCTGTATCTTTAGCTTACAGGTGTAAACGTCAAAAGACCTATATGAATGTGTTCGCAAGAAGAAGGTCTAAGTACACACTGGTAGATTACTCCGCGTGGAAGGTGAACACTTTATCTCGGCTGCAGGAGTTATAGGGCCGTAAACAAGAACCTGACTAGGTGAGTGCTTTGTTGACACTAGCGTGGGTTTTCTTGTGTCATCCTAGATTATAAGGTGGAGCGATAATGTGCTCGGGACCCCGCTATCGGTCCACTAACCATTCACTAACGTTCTTGCATACCGCCCATAATCCCTCTAGTAAGAGCTAAACAATATATCTTTCAGACTATACTGGACCCCAAACTGTTCTCAGCCAGTCTGTGCTAATGATAAAATATCACAACACATGGCTGACCGCGAATGATCCAATGTCACCAACACATAGCTGACCACGAATGATCCAATGTCACAAACACATGGCTGACCACGATTGATCCAATGTCACCAACACATGGCTGACCACGAATGATCCAACGTCACCAACAAATGTCTGACCGCGAATGATCCAATGTCACCAACAAATGTCTGACCGCGAATGATCCAATGTCACCAACACATGGCTGACCGCGAATGATCCAATGTCACCAACACATGGCTGTCCGCGAATGATCCAATGTCACCAACAAATGTCTGACCGCGAATGATCCAATGTCACCAACACATGGCTGACCGTGATTGATCCAATGTCACCAACACATGGCTGACCGCGAATGATCCAATGTCACCAACACATGGCTGACCGCGATTGATCCAATGTCACCAACACATGGCTGACCGCGAATGATCCAATGTCACCAACACATGGCTGACCGCGAATGATCCAATGTCACCAACACATGGCTGACCGCGAATGATCCAATGTCACCAACACATGGCTGACCGCGAATGATCCAATGTCACCAACACATGGCTGACCGCGAATGATCCAATGTCACCAACACATGGCTGACCGCGAATGATCCAATGTCACCAACACATGGCTGACCGCGAATGATCCAATGTCACCAACACATGGCTGACCGCGAATGATCCAATGTCACCAACACATGGCTGACCGCGAATGATCCAATGTCACCAACACATGGCTGACCGCGAATGATCCAATGTCACCAACACATGGCTGACCGCGAATGATCCAATGTCACCAACACATGGCTGACCGCGAATGATCCAATGTCACCAACACATGGCTGACCGCGAATGATCCAATGTCACCAACACATGGCTGACCGCGAATGATCCAATGTCACCAACACATGGCTGACCGCGAATGATCCAATGTCACCAACACATGGCTGACCGCGAATGATCCAATGTCACCAACACATGGCTGACCGCGAATGATCCAATGTCACCAACACATGGCTGACCGCGAATGATCCAATGTCACCAACACATGGCTGACCGCGAATGATCCAATGTCACCAACACATGGCTGACCGCGAATGATCCAATGTCACCAACACATGGCTGACCGCGAATGATCCAATGTCACCAACACATGGCTGACCGCGAATGATCCAATGTCACCAACACATGGCTGACCGCGAATGATCCAATGTCACCAACACATGGCTGACCGCGAATGATCCAATGTCACCAACACATGGCTGAACGCGAATGATCCAATGTCACCAACAAATGTCTGACCGCGAATGATCCAATGTCACCAACAAATGGCCGACTGCCAAATATCCTATGATGAGACCAAATAATCTGCACTCACGACTATGACAGTGGCTCTCCTCACGATGGTTGTATTTTAATGTTTTTTAAAGTTTTACTTGCCTAAAAATGGTCCTACCTGGCATCGTGACTGTTGCTACTGAGGAGAACACGCCACATAACATGATGGCTTTCGTGCGTGTTGGTGTGGAGTGGAACTCTCCAAGATAGGCGTAGTTCACCGCATGGGAGGCGCAGATTCTAAACGTGGGACAGAGATTAAAGTCATCATGTATGGAAGCTATTATTTATGTAATTTTTCCAAACTTAGGATTCAAGAGGAGTTTACTATAGTTGCATTATATATGTTTTGAGATTTACTTAATTAGTTTGTTTCTTCATTCCATTGCTACATACTTTGGATGCACCACTGTTAGCGAGAATAGTTTGTGAATTATACCTTATATATTTCAGATGCAGGAAAGTGATTCAAAATAAAACATATGATATTAATTTTTGCTAAAGATAAATTATCGCAAAATTAGATAGTTATATTTCGAAACCAAATTTCTATACATTCATGATATTCTTATATTTTTACTTAAAATAGAATCCAATTCTCCTTTTTTTTACTGGCTAGCTATTCACTTACTTACTTGCTTACTTACACTATGGCTTTAGGAATTCAAAAGTTCATTACCACACTCACAAAAGTACGTCACCTATTACTATCATGAGTAAATTATATCCTGCACCTACCCCTTTACCTATATGTTAATAATTGGGGGAATGGTATAGCCTTAACCTAGATAGAGAAGTAGGTACACACACTCACACACACACACACACACACACACACATACATACATACATACATACATACATACATACATACATACATACATACATACATACATATATATATAATGAGAACAAGAGATAATAAGAGTAGTTTGATTTTAAACAAGCAAGGTACATAGTCAATTGTTTGCACATAATCTCGGTAAGTACTGTCTATAAAACATAATTAAGCTATTAGGTAGCACTGCCTATATCACGGTCAACAAGGGGCGTGAGGCGCCGAATGGATGTACTCAGACAACTCAATTATGCTCCAAACCATCCATTATTCTAGTATGTAGACCGTGCACATACAGTAAATATTGTACTGGGAAAGTTCAAGTTCAGTTAATATGAGCACCATGGATATAATGCAAAAACCCCTTACAAGTGGTAATACAAAACTACAAGGAAATATTAGAAACTACGGGCCATGCTGGGTCGGCAGAAACGCTCCACAATTTGAGCACCCAACAGGTGGTCAACAACAAGACATACAAGCTAAAGAAACCAAGACGGCTCCAGCCGAGCCTGAGGGGCAGAAGTGGCTCATGAGCCCAATACTCCAAAGGGGAGTATTACAAATTACATGAAAGGTTAACGACGAGCCAATCTTGAGAAGAATAGACAGCCCACAGGCTGAAACCCAAGCCAGAGCTTAGTATAGACAAGTGTACCTAGCTAGGTATCGTTCACAGGCCTTCATATAACCTGAACTATTGCTATCCCTGGCAAGTTACCTTTAAAATACAATAGTGGTTACACAGTGTGTGTGGAGGGATTCATAATCCCGTTGAGTGGCTTGCCCAAATGGCTCAGTCCCAGATACGCGTGAGGTGCGGTAAACAACAAGTTTTGTTAGCAATACGTTTTCATAATAACGGAGGTATAACTCCACACTAACTTTACATAACTAACCTAACAAGGTAACAGCTATAATGTCGTAGTGAAGACAATTGTTATTCCTAATTCCTAACAATTAACAAAATGTTACTCCATAGATCCTGCCACGAGGTAGGCTATTCCTAATCTTTGCCATACTGTCCGTCTATCCTTGCCACTTCCTTCTGTCTAGTGTATCCTTCGCCTCAAACCGTAAGTCCACCGTAGAAATGCAAGTCTGCTCGACGTGAGGAGTGCGCACTGTGTAGTAACGGTGCTGATTGTGGTTGCTCATTCCAAGCGAGCGGGAGAATATATATTATGTATAATCCGCGTGGAGGAGTGGTCAGCTCGGAGAGGTGGGGGAAGCTTCCATCAAAATCTAGCACATCGACTAGTGTCGGCTAACAGAACTCAAGCTGCTTTCAGTTAACTCGTAGACTTTGTTGAGTGCGGAGTTCTCACCATGTGGCCACGGCCGGTCACTTTTCTCGGGGTTGCTCCTTCCGATGGGGCATCGAGTTTGAAGGAAGAGTCGGCGAAGTAGGTATGTAAATAAAACAAATAGATGTTACGAGCGTAGCATTTAACAATAGCATACCAATTGTTAACTCTTGACGACTTGCTTGCATTAACTAATATTCATAGCTGTAATTGAACGGGGCTAAGACAGTTTAGCCCGTTACAATCCAGTATATCACATTACACCCAATCTCTCTCAGGTATGTTCAAATGTTATCCTCCCGTCTGGGTCTGGGTCTTCTCAGGGGTATTTTATCATTGGGTTTGCCATTCAACACCTTGAACGCAGTTCTAGATACTTTCATTTACGCTGCATGACCTGAACACCGTAATCTGCAAGATTTTATTACCCTAACAATGTCTGGTGGTGAGTACAGGGTATGCAGCTCTTAATTATGTAGCCTCCTCAACTCACCACTATTTTCATCCATTTTGGACCAAATATATTCATAAACACCTTGTTTTCGAGCATCCTAAATTTCTTTTCTTGATATAAAGTAAGAGGCCATTTTTCGCACCCATAGAAAACCACATGTAAGATTATGTTTTTGTACATTCTGTGTTTTACATTCCTTGAAATCATGCGAGATGCCAACAAATTATTGACCGAGTGATAGCAGGCATTTCCCGACTGTATTATTTTCCTCGTTTCCAAACTAATATTGTTATCACTAATTAAAAATTTCCTAAACATTTTAATTCATTAACCTTATCAAATGGCGCTCGATGAAGTCTTGAATGCATGTGAGCCCGGAGAAATAATGATCTTGTTAAGAGATATGAATGGATGGGTCGGTACCCAAAGAGAGAATTCATAAAGAGCAATAGGAAGGTATGGTGATGACAAGGTGGATCAGAATGGTAATGAATTACTGAGTCTGTGCTTAGAGACGGGTTTATTTGTGTCAAACACATGCTTTAAGCACAAAGATATTCTCTTGTGTACATAGAAAAGGGGTGATTTGAGAACGATGACTGCTTTTGTGGTGTATTATGAGAGACTTAGAAGTTAAGTAAGGAATACCAGTATGGTGGGTGGAGCTTAAAGTGGGACGGATCAATTCATAGTGATCTCAGTATCTGAATCAGATAGGGATTTTGTGAGGAAGTAGAAGCAGTGCAAGAGTATTACGTAAATAAGAGTGAAAAGGGAAGAATTGCGGGATAAAAGTGTGTGAGTGCAATATAAAAGATTGCTGGGTAAAAATTTAACATTACAATACAATGAATGGCATTTTGCAATAAATTATAGTTGTAGAGAATGTGTTGGAATAGAAAAAAAGAGGCCGTAATGGAGTGTGTGAAATATGTGTATGGATCCACGGTGGTGGGAAACTTAAACATAGATTCCTGGTGGTATCGACAGGGGGAAGAAACTATGAGATAAAAGAAAGAAGCCTGTAAAGAGTGAAATAGGACGTAAGTAGCTGTAGGACCAAGATAAAAGGAGAAAAGTATTAATTTATAAAATAGTAAGAAAGAGTAAGGTGCCAATTAGATTTAAAGAAGGTGAAGAGAGTAAGGCGCAAATGTGTTTTAAATAAGTAGAAAGAATTCATAATTATTTTGAAGGCAATATGAATCTTGTCTGAAAGTGGGTAAAGAGAACAAAACAAATGATGCAAGTAAATACCTTTGATATTCGGAATGAACGTGGGGAGATGATTTGGTATGATAACAGTATAAGAGAGTGATGAAGGTGTAACAATACAATGCCTTGTATTGCACAATTACTCCCCACCTAACCTAATATCACTAATAAAATTGCCAAGATACGTACTACCCACCCCCAGAAATAACCTCCAAAAAAACCTATAATAGTATTCTTCTCTATTATAGCCCTATCTAGCCCCAACCATTATTCAAAGCAAACATTCAGAAAAATCCATTATAAATAGTGAAGTCAAGTAACTGTTCAAACGTACCTTCGTCCAGATTCCCTGGCTACGCCGCTGGCGAGTCAAACGCACTAATAAACAAGAGTTGGGCAACAACATCTCGAAGGACGGCTCGACGGTCTACTCCACCCGATCATTGGAAATAAACTAGCCGATGTTTACTTGACCTCCCTCTGCCAAATCAACTGACCCTGGTTTGCCGTCTGGCGGAGGGATATGAAAATGCCACGCCGAACTTTCAAGCTTGCACATTGGTAGAGAAATAGAATACTGCCGAGCTACAACGACGCGTCCAATCAGCGGCTGGGAAAACCTACCAAGTTGTGTCAGAATGACGTAATGGACTATTTGGGCGTAACTGAGTTGGAAGTGTAAACCCCTCCCCTTTGTATCCGTGTTTCTAGGCTCATTATAAAGAGGTTGGTAAATTGTATACGAATGTTCATTCACTTTTAGCCATAACTGCGCATCGGTCAGGTGTAGGGAGCAGGATGCATGCTTTATTGTAAATATGTAACAAAAATACGAAGGTTCACTTTAGTCATCACTGCTCATCGGTCAGGGGTAGGGAGCAGGATGCATATTTTCTTGTAAAAATGTAATGGTAATGTAAAGTTCACGTTGGCTATCACTGCTCGTCAGTCAGATGTAGGAAGCAGGATAGATTGTTTTTTTGTAAATATGTAAAGTAAATGTTAACTTCACTTTAACTATCACTACTCGTAAGATTGTTAATTGTAAATATGTAGGATCATTTTTGAAAGTTGTTTTGCCGCAATATAAATGTAACTGTTAGAAAATAACGTTAAATGTAGAATCTAAGAAATGAACTTTATCCTTGTTTATGTTATGTTCGTTTTACAAGAGTTATTTAGGTCACGAAAGAGGGGCCTACATATATTAGCCGACATAATATTTAACGTAAATGCTAATTGCGTTAGACTTAGTAATTTTTTGTGTTTTCTTTGATAACCTTATGTTGGGATCAAGTTAATTTAACTTTAAAATATATTTGTAAAATATTGAATTTACGTGAAGTTTAGTTGAGTTCGGTATGTCATGAGAACATAGGTAAAACTTGTTGTTAATTTACTCTTTGAAAGACCTTAAGTCCTGTTTTTTGGTTATGAGCAACCAGTAACAACGTTATGTTTGAAGGACCTTAAGTCCGACGCAAATATATCAATGTTTTCTTTCAGAATAGTAGCTATAGGATGTTTTAAAATAAGGCCGTCCTTTCCGTGTTTTTGTTAATATTTTTGGCAATAAAAGAATATTTTGTTATAAACTTTTTCTATTTACTGTTGATATTTTCCTTGTATTGTTCCATCCTCTCTATCCTATAGTTTAGGGGCCTTGTCTATAGGATCGGCTGAGGGTGTAATAAAGGGAGTAATATTTATGACGAAAATGTAAAGAAAGTATCAGAAAGTAGGGAAAATATTATGATGAGTGAAAGATTGACTAAGACTGGGCAGTTAAAGTTATAAAAGTGTTAAAGATTGGCAAAGCTAGGGATGTGGATGGAATCACAATTGAAATGCTTAATATTGAGTGCATGGTACTACTTTCCATATTAAGGGAGTTGAGCAATGTGTGTGTTCTGGGAATTTGAATGTTCTTAATGAGCAGAAGACTTCTGTCATTTTTCCTTTTTACATAGGCAAAGGTATTAAGAGGGAATGTAAGAATTATAGGGCAGTTAGTTTGTTGAGTATTCAATGGAGGTATTTTGGAATAATCTTATTTGAGAGGATGCTAGAAAAATTTGCGAACAAGATTTGGAGTGTGCAATGGCACTTCCTGCCAAGTAGATGTTGCATGGATCAGATATTTGCATTTCAACAACCGATTGAGAACTATCTGAATGTAAAAAAGAAAGTGCAACTGCTGGTTGATCTGGAGAAAGTGTTCGATCGGGTGAAAAGGGATATGTTATGGAATGTTCTGAGAGAGTATGGTGGGGATCTATGGTCAGTGAATTTAATTATTTTGGTGTATAATGAAAATAAATCATGCGTAAGGGTGGGTGTAGCTTTGAGCGAATGTATTGCCATTGAACAGTGTTATAAAAGCTTGTGCTATGTCTCCTTGGCTGTTTAATGTATTCTTGGATAAGTGTATGAGGGATGCTTGTGAATAAGCAGTTGGTGCTCAAATGTACAATGTGAATGTGATAATGTTCTTAAAAATCACAACAACCTGTAGGAGTGAGAGTGCCTATATATGAAAATGATACCATATTAATGGCCAAGAATGATAGATAATTGTATAATGTATTAAATAGTTTGAATGTAACGGATTTTTGTATAAATGTCTCCAAAATTAAAGAGATAGTTTTGATAAAGACGGATAAGGAAAGGATTGTCAGCTTATTATAAATGGAAAATAGAACAAGTGAATGCTTTTGTTTATCTGGTCAGAATGTTCCGTGGAAATGAAAGTATAGATGATGAATCAACAGATGTGTGAATGAATCTCGAAGAGTAGTTGGAGTATGTAGACTATTGCAAAGAAAGTAGTATCGAAAGAGAAAAATATGGCAGTATATAAAAATATGTTGAAGCCAACATTATTTTATAGATGTGAGGTGTGGGCTGGTCAAGAGAAACACAAGAACGGCACGAAAGTGGTTGGATTGAGATATCTAAGAAATGTATGTGTGAAAACTTGTATGGACTTAGTAAAGAACAGGTGCTGAAGGAGTGAGATTTAAAAGGATATCCACAGGTCAATGTGAAATAAACTTACTATGTTAGTTTGGGCTGAGGTTGAGAGGGTGCGTGTGAATCGAGTGACAAAGTAAGTATATGAAGGTAGAGTGTGTGGATCAAAAAGAAGGGGTGGGCCATGTAACACGTGACTAAATGTTGTAGATTAATGCGTGAGAAATTGAGGCATTAAGATTTTTAAGAATAAAATATCGTGAATATGTGTATGGATGTTGTTGATATGAATGGGGAGTGCAAGGATAAGAAAGTGAGGATGGAGTTAGTGAGGGTGGATTAAGAATGGATTGTTTGTTTTTGAGGTATATTCGTTTTATTGCCTACAACGCTAGGGAACGACGTTATTAGGTATGTATGTATAAAAATATTATCTTGAAAATTAAATTTCTTTAAACATAGTTGAGGAAAATGCTATAGGTTCAATATGGTAGAAATTGGTAACAATAAGTGTATAAATAGATTATGGAGTATCAATTACTCAATTAAATTCATAGTTTAGCCATGAAAAGGTTTCCAAACTCACGCAAAACCGTTGAAAAACTTGAATACGACGAAGATCCAATAGGCGTGAGAAAAACTGCTGATGATGGTGATGAAACTGTCCATTACCATCCCTGTGATGATTATCTTTTTCCTACCCCTAGTGTCTGCCAGATACCCCCAAAAGTGAGAGCTGCAGATAATACCTGAAACATGAAATAATTAATTGTAATGACATTCTTCCTTCTCAACTACAGATTAGGCATCACAAAACTTTGGATTTTAACTTTATACAAAACTTACCGAATTTAACAATATTTTCATGCTTCCTCATCAAATAAACCAACCGAAATAGCATTTCATATTCTTTATATAACCTTACCACATGAACAATTTACCTTATTTTCTAGATGTATGTATGGAGATTATTAATAATTACTCTAAACATATCAAATAAAACCAATGATAGTATACATACATCAATATTTTTACTTGCTTGAAAGCGTATGGTATCCAATGACTGGAAGTGTATTAATAAAGAATAGGTAGCAAAATAAATATAATGCTTTAAGAATATTTTGTATCCTTACATCCTAAAATCCTTGACACCATAACTTTACCCATAAAAAATTTACAATTCAATAAAATAGCTTAATGAAGTTATATCCAGGAAGATAGACATACATTACTTCAAATTAATATCTCAGAAATTGCTGACGGTTATATAAAACTACATCATGTAAATCTTGTTTGATGATAATACGGATGTAAATTGATTATATGAGCTAGTCTATATGTACATAAAGGACGTGGTGGGGTAAGTTCAAAATAATCACTATTTTGTTAATTCTTTATTGGTATTATAACTGCTATTCATACGAATACAAGGGTGATTGTCATAAGGTAATTTAATGTTTCTTGAATTCAGACTCAAAACTCTATAAGCTCATTGATTCGTTCAATATTTACGTAGATTGTAAAGTTATAAAAGTGTTAAGGAAATTCACTATCTAAGGCGTCAGGCCCTTGATGCATAACAGCTATTATGATTATGACGATAGATACACACGTGAGGGGTTCGAAACCCGACATTAGCTCAATGTCATGATGTTTTTCCATGAGATCGGATTCCAGTAAGGTGATTCCCAGTCTCGCTCTCCGTGAAAATGCGGGTTCACTTCCTTGCCCTTACTCCTTAGAGTAGTTTTCATTGTTTCAAAATAAAAGTAATTATGTTGTTACCAAACCTATGTCAAATATAATCCTTTGAGCTGGAAGACCCCTAACTGACCAAAGAAGGTGGCAGCCAGTGGACCAGGATTCGAACCCCCTGCAGTTGAGTATACTGATAGAGTGCTGTCTTAGACCTGAAGGGTAGTTTTTCATTCTCCCGTTACGCAAATGCGGGTTTAAATTTACAAATTCTTAATCCGTTAGCGTAATTAGTACTTAAGCGCATACACCGAACGGGTAGTAAGACGCGTTGCTAAAATGTGTCATGTTCGTGTGATCTATAAATAATATGTGCGCCAGATCACGTTTTAATTTTCATTTTAGAAACAGGTTATGGGAAGGTTGGGGTTTGACCCCGTATTTGAGGTAAATTTTCATAAACCATTTTCCACCTCCAACTCTGGAAAATTGAGATAGATTCCCTTAGTAAATCTAATTTATTCAGCCTTAATTTGTTCTTGTGTTAAATATTAGACGTGTAGAACGATAGGAGGATGTGTGTGTGTACGTGTATTGTAAATGGACATTATAAGTTTTAATAAACATTAAGTGTAAGCTAAACAAATCTATGGCAAAGTACTCAATTTAAAAATAAATATTATAGATTCCTTCATCAGTGTCGAGCGTATTTAGGGAGGGTTTTCTAATAGACTTTCCATTCTGCTTCATTGAAAAATGTGGGTGCACTTCTTCTAATTTTGGCTTACGGTTTAAGTGGCTAATTTGTTTTGTATGAATGTTATTTACTATGTCAACAAAATATAGTTTCGAGCATTAAATTATAATTAAAATTGTATATAATATTACTTACGAATTTTTGTGAAAGTTATAGATTATTGAATCAAAATATAGTTGTGGAGATTACATTTCTTTGTTGTTTAAGGGGCTAATTTATTTTGTGTGAATGTTATTTATTATGTCAACAAAATTTGGTTTAGAGCATTAAATAATATTTAAATTTGTATTTAATAAAACGGTTGTTTCTAAAATAATTTACCTCGGTGGCGTAGTTGACTGACGCGCTTGTTTCATGAAGAGCCAGACGGTCGCGGACGGGGCAGTTCGAGGTTTGAATCTTGGTAAGGTAATCTAAGGGTGTTTTCCCCTCTCCCTCTACGCAAATGCTGGCTTACTTCTTCTAAATTTAAACTTCCCAATTATCAATCCGTTAGCTCAATTAGTAATTAATCGCTTACACACGTACATGCTGACAGTAATTATCAAACAAAACAAAAGTTGGTAGTCTTTTGTCTGGAGGACGCCCCCCCGCCCCCAGTGATTGCTCGATATTAGTTTCCAGTTTGGTTCACTAAAGTTGAAATTAAAAAACGTACTAATAATAATAAATATTATAGCGTACTAATAATAATAAATATTATAGCGTACTGTCATTTTTGCTATTCAAAATTAAACTTTTATATTATGTGTTCGTTAATTAGTGCAGTCCAGAATATAATTATTTAATATACAACCAAATCTATAAAGGAATAAGAGTATCACCGGGTACCACGTGTTAGCTAGATAAATGGTGACGGGAGGGGGGTCGGGGTTTGAATCCTTGTCGTGCGTGTGAACTAAGCTTGGTTTCCTCACTCATCCTCCACGTGTTGTGTCCCAGACGGGTAGTAAGACGCGTCAGCCTTAATCCTTTTTTGTGTTAAATATTGGACATGTAGAACAATGGGAGGCTGTGTTTGTGGATTGTAAACGGACATTATAAGTTTTTATAAATATTCAGGGTAAGCTAAACAAATCCACACCATATTGTTTTCTCGGGTAGCACCCGGAAAAATATATTGGGGTTCGAATCTGTGTTGGTTGATTTGAATATCTGCCGAGGAGCACTGTTGGTAGTTCTCACTAAATGGTTTACCACTCT
>CABFOV010008559.1:0-11657 GCA_902141375.1 Timema poppense
ATGCGGACACGCAGTTGATTAAAATACTTTATTCAGTTAAATATTTCAAAATACGATAAAATAATCATAAAATCATGTATTGCATGTAAAAAAATGACAACAAATTTCTCTTTTCCAAGTAAATACGATGCCTGTATTAAAAAGGTATTAATGTATGCACTATATTACACTAAATCAGTAACGTTCCAAAACGAAAAATAAGTACTTTTAATTCTGTTTAAAATATTGTTTCGAGTTGGACAAAAATACTAAATACTTAAATTTCTTGCTAATTACCCTAATAATGCATGAAACTCACAACTATAAATTCCTCTGTGATATGTCAAGCTTCCAAAGACATTTATAGCTTGTTATTTGACGTTTGTCGGTGTCACACCCCTGTAAGGCCTATTCTACACTAGTGGTTAAAACGCGGTGGTATTGCCGCTAGCTTACGCCCCCAAACTCTTGAATCTACACCTGACTGTCAAAACACGACTGTCAAACAGCTATCAAAACGCTACTGATTCTACACTAGCGGTCCAAATGCCGCGGTTTTTGCTTCCACTTGAGCAGAAGGGTTTAAAAATGGACATTGTATTGCGGGACTTATTTTGTTGGAGGAAACTTACAAAAAAAAATCGTCAAAAGAGACGTAGGTAGACTCACCCCACATTATCGAACCGTCTCTCAACAGGACAGTTTCATATTAGGTATATTAATCACAGAATGTACCCAGATAAGTTATTTTTTGTACTATAGAATGTATTTGGCTTCATTTGATGAACTACTTGGTTTAGTGAATGAAAATATTGCAAAACGTGATACCATCTTGAGAAAGTGTATTTATTGTTCCTGCTGAAAGACGTTGTGAAATTGAAAAGCCTGTTAACGCCTGGTGTAGTTTTTTTTATCGTTTCTACCGCTAGGCAGTTTCAACGCCTCCAGAGGTAGCTGATAAAACGCTGCTCTAGACTAAAACTTATTTTCTAACTTGATAACAAAGGCTTTATTCTAAGGCGTGGTCGCTAGCGTTTTAACCGCTAGTGTAGAATAGGCCTTAAGATAACGCAAAATTTGTTTCCACTTAACAGCATTTGTGTATTTGTCACCCCTCCCCCGATTCGAACCCAAGTACCGCCCACGTGCTCTAATACCACGAGAATTGTGGCACCATTCTTCTGTCCCTAATTTTAAAAAAAGCAGCTGCTCTATCTTATTTTAACGACTGAACCAGAATTCTTACAAAATCACCAGTTTCAAGGTTTTCCTTGGGTCGTTTCGACATAAATGATCGGTTAGAAAGAAATTTGTATTCTTCTTTTCAGAAGTTGGGTTAAACCTATATTATTTTGGTAAATTGTAGATATATTATAGATATTAAAACGTAATAATACTATATATACTTCAATATAATGAGGTAGTTTATATTTGATCAAAATATATACTAATCAACAAGGGCAATTTTTAAACAGAAGGTTCGGTCTAGGGGTCTTCTCAATTTATTTAGACTCGAGAGAACTTAGCTCGATCCTTATTGGATGAATTGGGGGTGAATTTTTTTCCATATAAATAGTTTTATTTAGGCTAATAATTGTGCGTTATCTTAAAGATTCCCTCACCTCACTGTATGGAGCTAGATTAGTTTGTGTAAGTTGTATACAACCATAATGGGCGGAAATACTCATATCACTAAAAACGATTACAAATAAGTGGAGCCTATTTTCTTTCCATAGGCGTGCACAGCTAGGTTCTTTAAGGTGCCAAAGGCCTTAGTGAAGGGTGTGTGTATGAAAAAGGTACCAATACTTAACTAATATCGATATTTTCTTTTTGATACTAGTACTAGTTTACTAGATACTTTTTGGCCGATACTTTTACTGATATTAATACTCCGTTATCGTATTGGTATCGAAAGAAATAACTTTTTTGTTATCTTCACTCGTGTTGGGGTTAAATGTTTACTATGGTTAAAGAAGGGTGCAAAATAGATTGGAAATAATATTACTAATCATATTTAGTTAATAAATAACTTTCCATCAGCTACATTTTCATAGATATTTTGAAAGCTGGTGTTGTAAAACCTTTTATAATATACATTATACAATTTTATCTGTCATACCTTTCAAATTCCAAAACATAACATAGAAGGGATAGACCTAGATATACTATAACATGGTTAAATAATAATATTCAGTGTTAAAATAAATATGAAAATACAATTATTATTATTAATATGCAAAATTTGAAATTATTACTTGAAAAAAAAATAATTCCAAATTAAAATTTCGATACCGATAATTACTGCTATCGATAATTTTCTTTCGATACTAGTACGGTATCGATATTTTTCTTCCGATACGTTAAATGAGTAGAGTATCTGTTGGCACTAACATCATCGCTAACAATGGCGGCCTCTTGGTCGGTGATCTCGCTTGAGGGCTTACACCATGGAGTCTTATGAGGGAGAAAGGGGAAAAAATCACTATAAATACATTTCAAGGATAACATTTAATATCTCAAACCCTATAAGGACTCCAGAAAATACTTTTTACTTTCTATAAACCCCTTAGAGAGAGAAGTATTATGATAGTGAAAACAGGCGAACTCGAGATTTCGATAAATTTCAACGTTTCATATTCCCCTGAAACCAATAGAGTGATTTTAACAATACTGTCTGTCTGTACCTCGGTCTAGAGCCGAAACTATTTTACCGATTGGTCTAAAACTTAGTACTTGGGGCTTACATAAGGTCTCCCCGAGGGTTATTTTGAAATTAGAAATATAGCCCCAAATTTAAGGGTAGTTTACTAAAGCGCATAAAGAGATAAAATAGATTTTCTCGAAATTCACTATGACGATTTTGATTATTTATTTTATTTGGACATTGTTTATCATTTTAAACAATCTGGCAGTTCTTATTTTCACACGAAAATAACTTTGAGGGTAATTTGCATTAAGAGAAATTTTATAATTATCTTCATTTCTCCCCAACTATTTGAGATACGAAATAACTTATTATTGTAAAGTTGTAGTACTTTTAAAGATACAAACTTTTTATATGAAATATATTTTTATAAAACCAATAATTTCTCAATAATAATAAAATATATATAATTTTTAATTCAGGTCTTTGAAAATGAATTTTTTCTTAAGTTCTTTAGTGGACAAAGATATTTCTCTTTTCTAAATTTTTCTGTAGCAGTGTTCCTAGTTCCTAAGGCCATAGAGTAAGTAACAGTGTGTACAATTTAATTTATGATCTTTGGTGTAATGTTTCTATAACAATGTATAGACCTGTTATTTCCTTTCTCAAATCTTACTAGCTTTTAATAAACACCTATTTTTTTTTAGATAAAAGTGGGAGAGAGTCCATGAGGTGAACCAAAACATTTATTTTAATTAATTTAAATATAACATAAACCTCTTTCAGCCCTAATCTAAAATGCGTTAGAAAAGTATCAAGAATCATGATTGTCTAATAGATGTACCCGCCTCGGTTGCTTAGTTAGATTCGTACTAAGCTAGACTGCCGAGGACGGGGAGATCCGAGTTTTAAATCTCGCTTGGGTGAATTGGGGGTGGTTTTTCATATATGGTTTCCCACTCTCTCTCTCTCTCTCCCCACACAAATGTGGGTTCACTTCCTCTAAACTCAACTTTCCCAATTTCTAATCCAATAGCGTAATTAGTACTTAAGTCTTATTTTTCTAACGGATGTAAGCACTAGCTAAATCTGAGTTAAAACTACCTCCCCCTTTTCCCTCGTACCCTTCATTTATTAAAATGTATATTAACATGACTGACTAAGAATACAGTCGTCTCTAGATACAGATTTCACTGGGAATAATCCTGTATAACTCAATGATAGAGCATTAGCACGCTAAGCTAATGATCCTGGGTTCAATTTTCATTTCCAGTTGTCATTTTTGTACAACATTTAATTTAATTTAAAAAAAAATTGGGTTCGAGTATTGAGGACATCAAGTGAGGATTTATTTAAATATGGTGATTGTTCACAGATTAATGATGTAGAATTTAGAGTAAATTTACTCATATTTACGTGAAGGTAAAGTGGGAAACATTTTTGTGGAAAACACCTTTATCAAAACCATTCAGGATTCCAACCCAAGCTTCCTAATTGGCAGAAAACCAGACCAGACCGACATATTTTAGTCCGTAATGACACCGATATAGGTCACCCACATATTATATGTCAAACAAACAACAAATTAAGATTATGTTTTTATTTGTGTACAGGCGAGCCATACGCAGCCCGCGGACCACCAGTTGAGTCAGACCTACCCTACAAGTAATAATTTACGAATGAAGGGACTGGATTAGTTTTACAGAAAGGAAAGGGGAGTATGAATGTGTGTGTGTGTTGAGGGTGGTCATAGAAGGGGTAGCAGACCACAGAGGTGTAAATATCTAGCACCTCCCCTCACCCCCTATACCCAGTTAAAGTTGACCTACGGACGGCCTTGCCCCCCTTAAAGACCACCGACAAAGAACAAGAATGTGTGTTCTTACACAGTTCCATACGTGCCACAGGAGTTCGTCGAGTCAGTTTGGTTTTTATTTTTGTAGGTTTTATTTTTCCTTCTAGCGTGCTTCTACGCAGTGAAATGGAGTATGCATAGGAGTCAGTCAAGAATAACTTTAAACTTTAAAGGGAACTTTTTTTCTTAACCATATTGAGTGGTGATAAACTTGAAACTTTAAAATGAGACATGCACAACTATATGTGTTTGAACTAAGTGCTACAGCTGTTCAACGTTGAGGGTAGAATCAATTCAAAAAACTAAAGGCTTATAATTTGATATAATCTAATTAGATCTTCGTTATGCCAATTTTAACAAAAATAGATTGTATGGTGTACCGTACAAATTTCTCCTGACTATCTTAAAATAAACATTTACTAAAAATTCGTAAGATTTATGAAACGAAATAATAGGTCTATTCATTGTTGTAAAAATGCTACACCAAAGATCATAAATAAAATAGTACACACTGTTACTTATTCTATGGCCTTAGGAACTAGGAACGCTGTTACAGAAAACGTGAGAAAAGAGAAACATATTTGTCCAACCAAACGTATAAGAATCAAATTTATTTTCAAAGACCTGAATTAATAGGTACATTTAAGTTAATTTGCCTACAGATTAGAAATTATTAGTTTCACAAAAATCTATTTCAAATAAACGAATTTTTACTTTAACACTACTACTACTACTACTACTATACTACAATTTTATGCTGACAAGTTATTTAGTATCTTAAATAGTTAGGGAGAAATGATGAAAATTGGAAAATTTCCCTTATGTAAAGTACCCTTAAAGTAATTTTTGTGAGAAAATTAAAGCTGTCATCTTGTTTATAATGCTAAGCAGTGTCGAGATATAAAATTTAATTAAAATCGGCATAACGAATTTTGAGAAAATCTATATTTATATTTTTGCTTTTTAGTAAACTACCATTAAATTTAGGGTTAGATATTTAATTTCAAAACTTCCCCGGAGGGACTTTATGAAAACCCTTGATACCAAGTTTTAGCCCAATCAGTAAAATACAAATATACATATGGACAGACAGACAAAGAGACGGCATTGCGAAAACTTCTTTGGTTTCAGGGGGTCATGAAACGTCGACATTCCTTGAATTCTCAAGTTCAATTTTTTTTGACGATCACAATTATTTCGGATATGTCGAGAGAAAGTAAAAAAAAAAAGAACATATAATTTGTATATGGTGTATTTAAATCCATCCACGCTTACGTCAAGATTGTCATTTAATCACTAGTTATTGTTAAATCACCGTTCAGTTAAGCTTGTTACAAAACGAGGTGTTGCTAGGAATAACCTGTCTGACTCTTAGGTGGTCCTTACACGGGTTTTTGAAATCCAGTACCCTGGGATCATGTGGTAGCCCTCTATCACAAATACTGATGAACCGGCGTTATAGCCCGTATAATCCCTAATCGGGAAGAGTGACCCCTAGACTGCGATGTTGATCAGTCAGCCATGATGGTTTAATGCACAACTTCTTATTCTGCCATCTGGCCTGGTTTCCACCTAAGGAATGCTGGCAATGTTTATGTGGTCAGCTCCTCTTTTATATTTGTTAACAGACTATTCACAACAACCTGCAACCCTCGTTTTGTCATTCACAATCCATAACACACAATATTGTACAAACACGCCTTCCAATTTACGTCGTGTGGTTAAAATAGGCTATCTATTATGGCTCTGAGTACTTCTGTTTCCCCCCATGGACTGTAGGCGTTCTTTACTGATATACACACGCATCGGTGTCTGTGTGTGTGAGATTTAACCCACCACTCACGTGTTAGACTTGTTTGCAGATGATAGGAGAGTGAGATTTGTAACCTGGTCGAGTTTATTTGAGGTGTTTATCATTTAGGGTTTCCCATCTTCTCTCTACGTAAAAATCACAATTTCTTCCTTCCTATTCCATCAGCGTGATTAATCTGATTCTTCGGTACAAATTAAACTTGATCAGACACATCCTTAGGAAGAACTTTCTTCTGCACTACGTCAAAGAAGGGAAAGAGTATTAGGGAAAGAGGCACTTTTGAAGGAGGAGGATTCAAATATTAGATGAATTGAAGGAGTGAAGAAAATTCTGGGAGCTGAAATAGGAAGCAAAGGACAGAGCACATTGAGGGTCTAAGTTCACTGACAAAAGGAATGGATCTGTCGTACGACAGAACACCTTATAATAATATTAGCCCTAGAGGGTACTAAGACGCTGTGAAATAAAAATTATCAATAGAAACTCCATGGCGTAAGCCCACACTTGAGCTATACCGACCAAGTGGTCACAGTTGTTAGCAATGATAGTGCCAGAATTTTCGGATAGATTGTGACATGTGTTCAGCACAACAAACTCTTCGGCAATCAATCTCTTTTATAAAGACCGAAGCTGCTACTTTATGTGTTCAAGTAGTGCCTCATTTGTCCTTACGAGCTCTAGTTTGATTCCGTTCTAGACTCAACTGCTTCACAGGAAAAAATTCTGGAAACACCGGGGATTGAACCTGGTATTTCTGTATTTTTAGCCAAGAACTTTGACAACTAGAACACATACGCACATCTACCAAAAGGCTACTAATATAATTAAATAGACTGTAATATTTTTCAATACATACGGACCCGCTTCGGTGGCCGTGTGGTCTAATGCGCTACTCTCGTGTTATACTAGACTGCCAAAGATGGGGATATTGGCGTTGGGTGCAACGAGGAAGTTTTTCCCTAAATAATTTTCTACTCTCCCTCCACTCCAATGCGTGTGCACTTGCTCTAAATTAAGCCTTCCTAATACCTAACCCATTAGTGTCATTAGTATATAGTCGTATAACCCAGACGTGTAATGGGACGCGGTGCTAAAATACATACAAGGTCTACCATAACATATGAAACCCACTTCAGTGGTGGACAGGAGACACAAAAAGAACAAAAACAAAAGTTCATATCAGCACGTCAAACGGAACACATATTTATATGAATTTTTTTGTCTCATGACCAACGCTGAAATGTGTCTCACATGTTACAATATACTCTGTATGTATTATATATATAGGCCTATTATAAATATATATATATGTATTAATTATTAGTAAAAAATATAATGAACATTCCTAGATTAAGGCGCGAAAATCATTTGTTTCATAAATTATTAGTGAAGTGTTACGCATCAAGGTTGAATGTATTATTAGAAGACCAACGTGTCAAATCATTGAAACCAAATATTATAACATATAGTTCAATTCACAAAAAAAAAAAAAATGAAGATATTTGATAATATACACACAAAAAAACCTTTCTTGTAAACTCATTAGTCTCATTTAGGCAGAACAAAATGTTTCAATACTTAAAAAAAAAGTTTTCCTTCCATTTCATCCTCAAGATTACGATGAGTCGAATAGACTGCACGAAGTACTTATATGTCCGTTCATTCATCATAATAAACCGCATTCATTTTTTTTCCCTCCCTTCGCAGCTGAGTCTTGAAAAAGAAAAACTTATCCGAGAGAAAGAAAAAACGTGTATAAGAAAAGCCCCAATGCTTATACATTACACTTTCGGGGGATAAACATACATATATATACTCTCTTCTAGTTTCTTCATATAATCATGGCAATCTTCATAATTCACGCCAACTTCCACTTTGTTTCATATAAACGAGAGCGGTTGTTTTTTTTGCGCACCATAAGCTCCTAAACTGGGTTTAGTAAATAAGACCTTCCCTTTCTTCCCTGGGTTTCTACATTTCCCCTCAAGATGGCGCCACCAGCTTATATACCGTATTAAACAGAAGAATAAGTACACACGCTAGGATCTCATCTATTTCCGGTATCCCAAGTCGCCATACGTCTTACGGCACAAGGGTGTGCAGGTGTTGTCCAGAGAACACTAACTTCTTCTGTTGGAATTATGGAAGAGATAGGGAAAGAAGAAGAAGGAAAAAAAAAAAAAAAGAATGGTCAAAAAAAAATCCTCCTCCGTTCAGCTTCAAATCTCGATTACTTTTATACGTAGGCAACCACGCATTACGTTGTAAAGAGGCGGGTTACTAACTTCTCTTATAGAGATAAAGGATTGTGGGGTTGTAAGAGGAGGGTGGGTGGGTGGATGGGTGGGTGGCTAAGGACATCGGCGTACGGCGTCTCAAGTACGGAGTTGGTGCTAAAAGGGCGTATCTTCGTTAATTTTTTATAAGGGTAAAATAGGGTAGTTCCCTTTAATTATAGTGACAAGCATGATCTTACTGAACCGACTGATTATCTCACCCGCTTTGATGGCTGCATAATCTGAGGTGCTACGCTCGCAATAGACTAGACTGCCGAAGATGAGATCGGAGTCCGATCCCAGTTGGGTGTACTGAGGGTGGTCTTACCTTAATGTTTTTACAATCTCCTTCCACACAAATGTGGGTACATTCTCTCCTAATGTAACCTTTCTAATCCCTAACATATAAGTATAATTAGTTCATAGGTGTATAGCTTGAACAGGTAGTAAGACCGAATGTTAAAAAAAACTTACTATAGTATCAAACTACTTAAAAACTCCAGGCCAATTTGCATAGGAAATACCTTTTTAGAAAATACAAACTTTTTTTAGACAAAAACTGATACAATCTTACGCTTTTATCAATATTATTTTATAGGTATTAATACTAAATATCAAACGTTCTATTGCCAGAAGACTTGAGGTATTAGTTCGTAAAAGTAGATCTAGAAACATTTCTGCCTGTCAGATAATCTTCTTCTTATGAACATTGGACTATAACAGGCTTACACATAGTGGTTGTCCCTGGGATTAAGCTGTAAGAATTCTTCAATAATTTAAAATGCTAACTTAATTTTTGAAATGTTTAAAAAACTCTTTCCCACCATATATTTCGAATGACCACCTAATAACTTAATCTTATGCAACACATCCTACTACCCACTTTTAAAAACACTAACGCGGTACGGATATGGAAGGTAGGATATAATTTAAATATAATGTACTCAAATTTTAATAATGAAAGAGTGGGAAACAATTTATAAAAAATACAAATCTTCTATACACTCAGCAGAGATTTTAACACCTGTCATATTCGTCATAGGCCAACTGGAACAGAGGATTTTGACGTTAATTACACATGTTTAATCAATATCATGCAAGAAAGATAATTAAAACCCTTCCCATGGATGAATGGTTAGAATGGTTGACCTCATGTCCAAGAGATGTTGGTTCGATTTGGGGTGGTGCTGATAGAATGGCGATCGTTGATTCGCTACAATTATCAACTCACCACAATTATCAACTCGCCACATTCTACTTTATTAAAAAGCCCATCAAATATCCATACATTATTTTTAAAGTAAAATAAAGGTATTGTAGTAATACAATGATTGAGAACATGATATATTTATAAATAAGTATAGATTTATTTTATCATCTCGTACAGGGGCGTTCTTTTTTTCATTACTAGCCCATATTTCCGGTGGAAAATTCCCATCCCCGTCGACATAGTTGTCGAAGACATGTGGCCAGATTCATAATCAGAATTAGTATAATCTATGCCTAAAGTGCAGCTCCATACCAAACACAAGACGACAACTCCCTGGACTCTAATGAAATGGGCGAGGTATATAATGTAAGACTGGCCCATTCCATTCGAGTCTAGTTAGACGCAGTCTTTTATTTGATTTCTAGCCACACTAGAGCTTAACTATATCTGACTATGAACTTGGCCCTTGGTATAAAAACTATAATAGGTTGGTGTTGGGTGCTAGGTTAGGTTAGAATAGGTTAGTTGTTACACAATAATTGCGGTAGATCTTTGCGACGACATGATGCGCACGAATATCATGAACATGGAACACGGAAAGAGTGTGTGGCAAATCTATGAGTATCTTATTGGAAATGTCATGTGGCTAGTTGATATATAAACAGCGTGATGTAAATAATATACCTGTGGCTAGTTGATATATAAACAGTGGGGTGTAAACAATATACCTGTGGCTAGTTGATAGATAAACAGTGGCGTGTAAACAATATACCTGTGGCTAGTTGATATATAAACAGCGTGATGTAAACAATATACCTGTGGCTAGTTGATAGATAAACAGTGGGGTGTAAACAATATACCTGTGGCTAGTTGATATATAAACAGCGGATTGTAAGCAATATTACTGTGGCTAGTTGATAGATAAACAGCGGATTGTAAACAACAGACCTGTGGCGAGTTGATAGATAAACAGTGGGATGTAAACAATAGACCTGTTACGAGCTGGTAGATAAACAGTGGGATGTAAACAATAGGCCTGTGGTGAGTTTATAGGTTCCCTGATAAAAATGTGTAATATTTTTGCATGAGATTGTCTTACTAGTCAATTAATAAATATTAGAGCCGGGCTAGGTTTGGATATGTAACATATAAAGTATTACTGACCAAGTGGGTTTTGTAAGCTGTGCTCTGCTATAGTTTGATATGATGAGAAAATGAACTTTAACGCAACACTAATGCCCCCTCCTTTGGGTTTATCTGTAGAGGTTGACCAAGTCTTTTTACCTTAGAGCTGTTAGACGACAGAGAAAAATGGTGGAATTCTAAAGCAAGGCTGAATTTTGTTTGAATACAAGTGTAAAGTATTTCTTTGGAACATACATATATACATATATATACATATATACATATAAATACATATATAATAAAATGGGTCTGCGAAGCTTAGAAATTTTGAAATCTGATATTTTATTATTTACATTGTGTGTATCGGCCTAATGTTTTTGTTTACTATTCATGAGCTTTGATATTATTCTGATTAAGTTGGTGTGGTTTGTTGTCAAGCTGTAATTGAAATCACTTATGTAAAATTAACTAATCATTCCTTTAGCGTCTATTTTAATATTGAACAGGGATAATTCTTGATAAGTTATCAAACGCGATGCTATTATACTTATGGAAAGATTAAAATGTGATGGATCATTATTGATTCAATATAGTAACCGACTCCGATTTGGGGATTAATGAAAGAAATATGTTTTCTCTCGACGAATGCAGGTCCTAACTGCTCGATGACTCTTACGCAAGTGTCCTCATCTACTTCTTCCAAAAGAATGTTTCGAATAACGTGATGCAATCATCCCTAGTCTCTATCCCCC
>CABFOV010008560.1:0-11509 GCA_902141375.1 Timema poppense
GATTCATTCGATTATTTTTCAAAGAATCGAATGATTATTCAATTCTTAAAATCATTCGATTATGCCCATCACTATGTGGAACCAGCCGCGTGGCTACATTTAGCTCCGGTACTCTAAATGCAATTGAGTTTGAACTCTCGCGCTATCTATTTCTCACTTAACGAACTAGATAGGGAAGGTTTACTAGCGACATCTTTTAACTGTTGTTTCAAAGATAACTTATATGGTTTTCAAATTTGTTGCGTGCTTAAATAATAACTATGGATAAAGTATTCCATTTAATGAAATAATGATATTAATAATATTTTTTTGAACTCATTTATGAAGATTAATAAAGGGATATTAATATAATATTTAAGAACCAATCAAAATGCCAGTTTGAGGAAGAATTCAATTTATGTATTGGAGTAAAAGTCTAATGATGAAGAGAATGAATGGAATTATTATCTACGTTACAAGGACAGAACTTTACATTGATGTAATTTTTAAGTTGGTTGATTATTTTAATATTGCTATTTTGCATAAACATTTCAGACATAAGGCATGAAATTAGGGAGCCCCTGGTGAAACCATTTTTGTGGGAGTAGAACATTTTATTAAATTACAAGTCGTTTTGATTGGTTACTGAAGTGCTGAGGTAATGTTTTTGATGTAATCAGAAAAGAAACATTGTTGTTGCTGAGTATAGTTTTAGTGATATTGATAGAGTCCGTTATTGGAACATTAGTAATACCAAGATACATAAATTTGGATTGGATATTCAAGGCATATTGATTTATTCTTAAAAATAAAATTAACAATAGCTAAAAAAAAAAGTTAAAATAATAAATGCAATTAATTTATAGTACTGAGTATTACCTGTTTTTGAAACTTTATATTTTGTCAAAACTAAAAATAGATATTGTTATTATTTATTTATGATAATAAACTAAACTAATAAAAATTAAAACATTTTAACCACCACCCTTCTGTCTCGCCCAAGAGGGTTGGATTATGGAGGTAAGTCACCAGATAGTAAGGGACAGGGCGTCGTAGCAAGCTACTGGTCAGCTGGTCACCAGTAGGTCAATATGGTCACCAGTAGGTCAATATGGTCACCAGTAGGTCAATATGGTCACCAGTAGGTCAGTATGGTCACCAGTAGGTCAATATGGTCACTCAGCCCCACTGACTCGCGCTTGTTAGAGCATACACCCGGTGCTGGCGGAACGGCTGTCCTTAAAGTGGTTTCCGAGGAGGGATCAACATGTCTCGAACCACGGGCTCCCACTTCGCGACTAGAACACCTCCTTGCCCCGGAAGCGGACAGTGGACTCTCCGCTGCTTCCTCGCGCCATCTTGGCCTCGGATCCTCTCTCGTGATCCTCTCAATCACCTGAACCAAACACGGAGATTAGCCCTAATGGGAAAAGATACTGTCAAAACAGCGAGTATCGGTGAAACTGAGTGTTTAGTGTCTTTTCCAGTTCTGTGACGAATCATGCTGGATTCCGATAACATTATATTTAATTCACGCCTCGGTGGATTGCTGTAGCTCTCCGTCAGATCATGCTGAGTTCCGGTAATATGATATTTAATTCACGCCTCAGTGGATTGCTGTAGACTCTCCGCCAAATAATGCTGAGTTCCGGTAATATGATATTTAATTCACGCCTCAGTAGTTTGCTACACTTCTCGTCTTATATTACTAAAATAGTAGAAATGTCATAAATTTGGAATACTGTTCTACATTACTAAGTTGAGACTCTTACATCATGCTAAAATTATACTTCTTTTGATTTATTAATTTTTGTCCTAGAGTGTTGTGAGTAGGAAATGGTTTGCCTAAGTATATCACACAAGAAAATAAAAAAAAACAAATTATCAAGCAATATTTGTTACACTAATTAACAATATTTATGACATCGGTTCACAAAAGGTTTAGGGGCCTTCAAGATGCGAATGACGTCCCGATGCCAATACTTGGATGTGTGGTCCAAGCTGACATCACTCACCGTCCTGGCGCTCAACTACGGCTACTTGTCAGACCAACGAGGTAATGTGCTGCTGGTTCTGGCTAGCGTGTTGAACGGACGTCTGGCAACGCTGCAACTATTGTGCCTCGAGGATGAGATCCCCAACAAATATGGCGGCCATGCCATCCCTGACCATGCGTGGAAAACTGTACTGGAATCATGCCCCGGTCTTCAAGTACATCTAGTCGTAGGTATGCTCTAAGCCATGTAAGTGGAGACGTCTTGACTCTGGTCTCGATCCTATTGCATGTAACTATAGTTATTGTCTCTGGTATTGATCTTATTGTATGTAACTAAACCCTGATTTTTGTTGGAAGAACAGTAGAGAAAATTTAAACACATTTCTTTATGGCTAACATTGATAACATTTTGCTATAATATTTGTGTTATTCTATAGGTATTGATAATATCTATCTAAAGTGACAGCTGCATATAGCATGACTAGATGCATGAATATATTAAAATTATTTTAGTAACTTTAGTAACTAACTTTTACTGTTCTTCTTACCAAAATCATACTATATATATTTATTGTCTCTGGTCTTGACCTCATTGTATTTATCTGTTTCTTAAATAAATATAGCCGCTTTTTATAAAGCAGCAAACTCGGAATGTCCTAAAACCAGAGTCAAAGATCGAACTCAAAAGTTTGACAGAGAATAGACTTGAATGGCGAAGCTTTGTTGAGGCACAAAGAACCACATGATGAGTTAAAGGAATCTACACCATATTGCATACTGTTAGAATAAGGGTTATTACCTAATTTACCCGATATGATAACAACATAAACCATCAAAATTATTGGAACGAAACAAAGATTTTCTTCAAGTGTCTTAGTTCAATAATCGCCACTATAAATACAAAATTAACTCATTTCAAGTTATGTGTATATTATATTAATATATTCCTCTCCCTAGAGCAAACATCCTCTCCAAGTCTAGCTATGCTATTACAAAGTAATAGATTTATTCCTTCACAACAAAACTTTTAATTGCCATTATCTATAGTATAACTACTTTTGTTCAAAAAGCGTAGAAAGCTAATTTTTCTTGGGGGGTCCACTAAAATGTTTTACTATATATTTATCTGATAAAACTTGTTATGTCCTAATGGGGTCTATCAAAATCCGGGGGTTCGGGGAGTCCATACTTCCTGAACTCCAATCCCTCTTAATACGCCCTTGCTTGTATTGGAGTGTACGTGTATCGTAATGGAGGTGCGATTTTATAAATAGGCCCTACACTCTCAATTCAGAAATCTACCCACCCTATATCGCGCTGTTAAGATAAGATATTCTGGTCCGTGCCTGTGCAGATAGCATGCCCGAACACAGCATAGTCCGGTCCTTCATCAGCCCTTCCATCCCTGTGCATCGGTTTGCTCTGTTTTCCGGAATTCAACTGGAGCGGAAGAGGCCATGGGACATGGATGTCACTTTCAGGGTGCTTGAGAAATGGTACAGCGACAGATTAGGTGAGAGCATGCACGTCTTTCAGTTATGGATGAACAAACAAAATTCATGATTTAAATTGAATCAAGTTTTTTTGTATCTATATCTTGAAATTGATTACACCAATATTGGACTCAGGACGAGTAAAATATCTTCTGATACAGCTTTAATAAATGTAGCATCTGCTATGTAGATTACTTTGATATGATAAACCTAGGCACTGAGTGTTTCAATGTAACAAACACAGTAGTTATGTTAAGTGTTTCACTACTAGGAACACATAATACCTCTCTATTACAACATGCTAAGTACCAAACCATTGTCGTGAGGCGAATTATTTACACTTTTTCACTTATCGGTGCATGTATTGGCAATGCGATAGTCATGTATGTGTATTGTGTATAACTGGCGTAAACAAAGCATTTACAATTAAAATAAACCGTTTATAATCCACATAACGTGATACAATGATGCAGCGTGTAGCGTGTTTGTAGACAAACTGAGTCCGGCAGGGTCATGTTGTTAAACCATTGGATTAGTGAGGCAGTGGTAGAATACTCTAAGTATATTCACCATTTAAAGCTTACTTATGAGCGAAGGTTCGGAAAATGAATCGTTGCAAAGTGATAAATATTTTTTAAATATATTTTACTACCTCACTTGACAGAAAAAAAGAAGTAGCTTATTCTCCTATTAATCTAAACAAACTGTTCACAATACTCAGTGGGATGTACTATATACCATGGCCGGATCTAGATGGGGCTAGTTAGTTAGTATTAACATAATAATAATCAGAAAACTAGACCAAATATATCTTATGTTATATCACTACTAGTAACTGTACATTTTAACAGATAATTTAATTAACAAAAATTAACAAAGAAATAGAAATAAAAAATGATGAAATAGTGTGCGGGCTTTTTTTTTTTAATTCAAATTAATGTCCAAATTACTATGTGATCTACTCTCAGATTCTAAAAGACTTTTTCATCAGAATTTCCCGGAGGGGANAATTTCCCGGGGGGGAACCCCCTTCAGCTCGATTCCGTGAGAGCGCCCCCCCCCCCTCACGAAATCCTGGATACGCCCCCCTTACGAAAATATTGGCCGCACCCCCTTCGTGAAAATTTTGTCTGCACCCCTTTCACAAAAATCCTAGCCGCCTTTCCTCCCCCCCTCATAAAAATTCTGGATCCACCCTTGCTATATACCTAATTTACAAATTGTATTATAATACATGTGGCATTAATTTCCCATGCTAGGCTGTGTTACAAATCTCTAATATGGCTCTATGCTGTACATAGGTACCAAAGTTACACTAAAAATTTCCTTGTTTGTCATAAATCTCATAAATTAGATTTTTATCATATATTCCATAATGCCCCGACTTTATTTATCGTGTATTTGACTTTCAGCAACATATTTCAAAATGACTTCAAAAAATTCATAAGCTAAACAACATTTTTATGAAGATCTTATAGGCTGTTTATTGTGGTGTTTTTATTTTTGCAGAGGTTGTGTTAGTACATTTGTACCGGAACAACGAATTTTTGGACCGGGTTTTGGTTAAACTGCTCACTGCCTTGCCCAGACTGACTTGTCTAGAGTTGATAGGTATCATCCGAGACGTGGATAATGTTGAAAAAATGTGTGAGATTCTCAGCCGAGAGTCCCTCAGTAAGTTGTGGATAATCTTTGTTAAATATAGTTTCACAGAACATCTTACCAAGGTAAAGTTTATGGTATGTTTAGTGGAAGCTTAGTCTGGTAGGCTCTTACCATAACACAGATGTAGGAATGTATAACTAGGTATTCAAGATAAAATGATTAATATTAATAATATAACAAAAAGTGTTTTGGTATTTCTTTTAAAATAATTGTATTGTAAAACGCCATTGGCCATGTGGCACATTCAAGTCATCACCAAAACATAGTGTATAATTCATAAAGTTGATTTTATTTAACTTCTTTCTCAATACTTGGGCATAAATGACTCTTGGAACTGAGATAGAAAACAGTGATAATGCAAGGAAAGGTTCTAGCCACTCAAACACCAGTATACTTAGCAGACGGGAAATAGAGATTCGTGTTTGAAACACCTGGTTTTAACCATGCCATGATGATATGATTGAAGAATAAAATATGAAAAAAATTCGATTATAGCATTGAGAAATAGCTCTACTCTCGGGAGGGGGGGGGGAATTGGTTTTCATAAGGCTCCTTCAAGTATAAATTTAATTGTTTAAGATTTTAAATTATAAAATATGTAATTTTATTAGTGATAGTTTGTAAAAAAAAATGCTAGCTAATATAAGAGGATTAATAAAGAAAAACACAATTTTATTTAATGAATTCGTAATTTTATTACAAAAATCATCAAACAAAATTCACTGCCACAATAAAAGTAATATTATATATATATATATATATATATATATATGGCTAGAATGTTTTATTATTAGACTAATAAACAAATTATGTATTTTAATACAAATACTTGGGTATCATATTAAACCTACTGGAAAGTTTTAGCTTTAAACCACTTACTTTGCCGCACATTTGAGCTAAATAATTCTATTGATTCTGTTATATAGGAGATAGGGTAAGGTAGATGGTAGCTGCATATTCGAGTCAGCAGGGATGGCCGGGATAAATTTTCACCTGGGTGGAGTTAATTTTGGCACCCTCCTATATAACTGGGGCAAACTAGGAAAAAAATATGATAATAATCCTTAAACCTAACAGCTCCAAATCTCACTTAACCTGGACGGGAAAAGAAAATAATCCGAAGGGAAATTCTACGAATGGTAGACACACTCCAAACGTTTCACGGTTTGTAGACAATGTTCCATGATTTATTATTTGCTATAATACACTCTTTTTTTATAATTAACGGTGTACGAGATGATCTAAAAAAAATGTATTTAAGAGTGCCATTTTCCAAAATGACGGATGTGAAATATATTTTTAGAGTGGGACTAAATATTATATTGTCCTCTACAAAAAAAACTATACCAATATATCAAATTTCCTGTTAGTGTCAAAAAGGGAACGATTGTTATGCTTAGCAAATCCCCTATTACGCCCACCTTACGTTAATTTAAGTTGGTGGTTTGTTGGGCACCCCTGGCAGCCGCCTAGTTTGCTCGCCCCTTAAGCAGCCACCGTGAGCCAGAAACTTTTTACAACAAAAAGGGGGCTATTGCCCCAATCCTCTCACCCCCTCCCCCCTGCTCCCTGGGTCCTTTACTGTGTACTCTAATATTCAGCAAAACAATAAAATAAAATCCAAATAAAAATAAAGTTATATCTAATAATACATGCACCACGTATATTAGGTTAATATTTTATGTTGCAAAATATGCAGTTTAATAAACTTTTCTTTCCGAGTAAACTCTTAAAATAAGTATTTTTAAAACACTTGCCTGGTGTAACAAAGGAGTTAAGCTATGCCAACTTCTAGAAATCAAAAACAATCGATCTGAGTAGGCTACGACTTTAATAACTGCTTCTCGTTATGAACGCTTGTACTTTTACTATGAATGCACTGTACTCTATACACTATTCACTATTAGTTATTCATTAATATAAACTCAGTATTAAATATAATAGGGTTGGTTGAATTAAGAAGCACAGGAAATTAGACCTAACACCTTATTTAGCAAGTAAAAAAAATTGTTGCTTTGGTCTAGTATTTTATTTTGTCATATTGATGTCACAACCTTTTATATTCTTGATTTTCTCTTATATTCTTGATTGGTTCTTACAGAACTGGAGAAACTTCGTGTTTGTGTTCAAGATGGCAGTAATGAAGGCTTAAAACAGAAGATAGAAGACATACAGAGTTTGTACATGGAAAAGTTGCTTAATAAAGGTGTCGAAATAGATTTGACGACATATAAGCTCTAAAAACGTAACCCATATGAAATCTTTGTTCAATAGATTTATTACCAACTTTACCTCTAAACCTTAAACAAGTATCACACATATAAAATGTTTAATATACATTTGGAATATAAATTCAATCGACAGCCTAACTTGGAAAATAAATCAGGTAAATAAAATCTTGATTGAAATAGGGTTACTGGCCCTTAAGAATACATGGTATGGTTCCATAAATAAGATTTTGAGTCAATGGTGTTGTATAAGGGATAGTATTTTGGAATAATTTTAGTTCAAATTTCAAAAATGATTTCCATGAATTTGTTTCTATAACATCGAGTTTTTCCAGGGGTAGCTAAATGAAATTTTAGAAAACGAAATAAAACTTTACAAGCGAGCTTCCTTCAAAAACCAACGTATATATTAGGCTACATCAACTTATTCAAAGAATTAACTAACCAGTTTCGAACTTTGATACGCTCTTCAAAGCTTTTGCTAACATATTTGTTTCATTTAACTAATCACACATTGATGTATCTCATATATTTAATCAAATTAATTAACGATGTCAAAATACCACATTTCCTTGTATGGGTGTAAGAGAGAAAGAGATACCCGAAAATTTCTTTCCTCTCCTACACATTGGTACGCAGACGACAGCTTGAAAATTTCAGCCACAGATGTCCATCCAGTTATATTATTTGTATAAGCTTTCTGAACATGTACATTTTAGCTGTTTACCTCTCTTGTTATTTGATCCATGACTCCTCACTTTGACTGGCATATCACTCACACGCGCGTGCGCATACAAACACACACACGGGGTGGGCACTCTTACAGGATTAACTGATCCCGTAAACTAGTTTGGGGCACAATAGCTAGGAACAGCTTGCAATAAAGTCACAGAAGAATGCGCATGCGTGGACGTGAAATCCATAGTAGGGATGGAATAAGTTGATGTTTTCCCGAATCAGTTGCAGCTACGCATCAGTTTAATTAAAGTGATGCGATGCAACAGTTGGTAGCGGGCTGGGGGTAGCACTTAACTGTGTTGTTACCTGATTTAAGTTTTAGCTAATGTGTTCTGCTGAACCAGAATTCATTGCGTAACCGATGTAAAACAGATGTAACTTTAAAAATCTTTCCTACCAAAATAATGAAATGAAACAAATTTAATACATCAGTTACATTTAATACGAACTAATCAACGTTACTTTTTATGCTTCAGAATTTACTATTTTTTCTATTTATTTATTTAACTTTGTGACAATATTGCTTTTTTTTTTTACAAAAGTCTTTAAAATAAGTTTAAGATTAAAATTAAATTACAAATTCATTCTTCAACATTTACTATTTTTTCTATTTATTTATTTAACTTTGTGACAATATTGCTTTTTTTTTTTTACAAAAGTCTTTAAAATAAGTTTAAGATTAAAATTAAATTACAAATTCATTCTTCAACACAGTGTAAATGACCATATGACTGTTTTTATGACGCACGGAACTGATTGGAATTAAAACCGAATGCTATCTAACCAAACAATAAACAGTCACTATATCAACTAAACACTATATCTAATCAAGTTGAAGGCCTATAATCCAAACGGGTAGTAAGATGTGGTGCCAAACAAATAAATAAAAACAATCACGTTGAAGAGAGAACACATTTTATCAATAATCAGTATGAGTGATGAGTGACTAATGCGACAGGTTGAAACACGAAATAAATTTGAACGTAGTCAAATGGTAATTCTCAGACTAGCGCTGTTGCAACAGTCTTCGCTTCGCATCAATTTCGGCAGCGCAACTGTTGCAAAGGAACTGATTCGGTTATTTTGTTCCATCAATTAACCATAGAAAAGGAAATGTTAAGTGTGTAAAATTCTTTATTACTATTTTGTTAGAAATTAGTCATTTATTTTAAAGAAGGAGTTTAAATATATTTCCTAAATTTTACATTTTATAACGTGGTTTATAGAATATAAATTAATGGGTATGGTTAAATTTGATTGAATTTAATATAAGAATTGATTAAATAGCATTCCACAATAGAAAATGCGTCGTGTTCCAAGTGTAAAGTCCCGCTTCGAATGTTTTAGTTCGCGGCATCAACGCCGCAAGCGCTAGCAATGTGGTTCTACTTGCCAACATTAGAATGGCGTTACTTTAATTATTATCCCCTTTTTAAATTAGGGATGGGAAAAACTGCTCCTTTAGTCGTTAAGGAGCAATCTGTCACTGCTCCACCACTGGACCAGTTCTTTTTACATGCTCCTTTTTGTCACAGTGACAGTATACGTACCTACTCCCAGACTAGTTTTTTTTAGCACCGCATCTATCACTCGTTCGGGCTATATGCATTTATGCTAGTTACGCCAGTGTGTTAGGGATGAAGATGGTTGATTCTAGAGGAAGTACACCCACTTTTGTTTGGAATGAGAGTTGAAAACGTTTAGGAAAAATCACCGTCAATGAACCCAACAGGAATTGATCCTCAATCTCCCTGTCATCAGTAGTCCATTCTAGTGCAAGAGTGAAGCCAGAGACCAGAGTCTGGCAACCCTTTTGATATCGTGGGCTTTATGGATTTTTAAAAAAATGAAAGCAAAAAAAAAGTTCAATTTTATATTTCCCAATTAGTAATTAGCTATTAAGTCAATTTTTTGAACAAACAGTTTGCTAAATATTTTGTGGGCTAGATAAAATCAGTCAGTCAGTAGATTGCTGATCCTTGCCTTAAATAATTCTACCACCAAGCGGTGTCCCTTCAATGTCAATCATCAACGTAACAATTTATTGTGAGAATACATCACATACTGTGCTTATATTGTGTTTTTTACTACGAAAGCTTTCCCCCTCAAAACTCATTTGTGACTCTCCAAACCAACTCTAAGCTAGGTCTATATAATAGATAAGTAAGGTTGCGCTGGACCTGATCTCAAAGCTGTGACAACAACACAAAGCATCCACTTCCTTTTTACTATACGACTGCTCCACAAATCTCCAGAGCATAAGGAACAAGGTTGCCCTGGACCGGTTACAGCGCTGTCTGTGACAGAGAGGTAAGGAACAAGGTTGCTCCGGACCTGTGACAGAAAGGTAAGGAACAAGGTTGCTCCGGACCTGTGACAAAAAGGTAAGGAACAAGGTGGCTCCGGACCTGTTACAGCGCTGTCTTTGCCAGATACGAGGAGCAAGGCTACTTTGGACCTGTTACAGCACTGCCTGTGACAGAGAGATAAGGAACAAGGTTGCTCCGGACCTGTTCCAGCGCTGCCTGTGACAGAGAGGTAAGGTACAAGGTTGCCATGGAACTATTCCAGCGCTGCCTGTGACAGAGAGGCGAGGAACAAGCTTACTCCGGACCTGTGACAGAGAGGTAAGGAACAAGGTTGCTCCGGAACTGTTGCAGCGTGCATTTGATCCGTGGACCAGTGACAAAAAGGAACGGCTCCTTTCGTCTGTCAGGAACAGGTTGTGAATGTGACGTCAGAGGAGCAGTGACAAAGGACCTTTTCACACCTCTATTAAATTCTCTTCCACAAAAGATACAATAAATCAATTTTGTATTAAAATGAATTCACCCCAGATGATTTCAAACTATAATTTAGACCAGAATTAGGTTCACATCTTGGAAAGGGGAAAAATGGCGCCATTTTTAAAGATTTTCAATTTGTTCTCAATCACACACGCTCTTAGGAGAATGCTTGTGCCTATACTAGTCTTCCTCAAAGTGAATTCTTAAATTAATTTTGTTTAGCTGCCTTACAACCTGTTCAGGTTTGTGTGTATGTAATAACATTACGCTATTGGGTTAGAAATGAAAAAACTTCAATTAAAAGGAAGTATACACGCATTTGTTTTGAGGAAAAGTGAAAAACCACTCTTAGTAAACCCAACCGAGAATCGAACCTTAATCTCTCTGTCATCGGCAGTCTAATCTAGTGCAAGGGTAACCAAAACCTATAGTGCCCAGTGAAGAAATGCTATTGGGATTATGTGTATATACGAACATTTAAATAAATAATATTATGTGGGCAAACTAACCTAGCACCATATAAAGTAGGGATGGGTTGTGAAATCACAAGTCACAACCTTAGATCCAAACCCAAGCTTTAATGTCACATAGGTATAACTATGATTGATGAATGAAAAGGGAGGG
>CABFOV010008561.1:0-16303 GCA_902141375.1 Timema poppense
CCTAAATGGTTTTCCACTCTCCCTCCACGCAAATGCGGGTTCACTTCCTCTAATTCAACCTTCCTAATTCCAAATCCATTAGCGTAGTTAGTACTTTAAGCGTATAGCACGAACGGGTAGTAAGACGTGGTGCTAAATATTATTATGTAGTTATAAGCTATACATATTGATTCACTTGTTTCAAATCATTACAATTTACGATTTATAATGGTTCAAACTTCCTATTTTATGGTTTTCCTGTATCATTGCTAAGGTAAGGTAATTAATTAATGTAGGGGGCTGAAATTTGTTATAAATAGACATTGATATGAAGTGGACACAGTGAAATATAAATAATATATAGAAAAATAATAGCGTGTAAGCAGTTTAAGAGTCATAAAACTATATCATTTTTAATCACTTATAAATAGCTAGTTCTTTTTACACCCCGATAAAATGATTTCATCTCGATTTTAGTATAAAATGTCGTTATTTAGAATAAAACAAAATTCACTAAACTCTACTTGTTAATTTTATTAATGCGTTCGAACTTATCATTGCAAATATAGATTTTATTAAATTTCTGGTTTTAACTGTACCTATTGTAGAGACAACACCTGCTAGCAGAACATAATATGCCAGACTGAGGTGGAGGGGCAGATAGTCTGCCATAGAGACACCCGGGTAAAGCGGACGCCGGCTTCCTTACCTGCATGGTGTTGCTGAAATGTGATATTAGCTATATTTTCCAAGATATCCGCCTTACCCCCAGCTTTGTTAAATTCCCTGTTAATATGTTATCGATTCAAATAAATCTTCGTAATTGTTACTGTCGAATGATCTTAAAATTAAGTCTTCTTGATATTGTTTGACCGGCTTCGTCGATTCCTTCCAAGAAATAAAATTATTATTATTATTATTATTATTATTATTATTATTATTAGCACCGCGTCTTACTACCCGTTCGGGTTATACGCACATTACGCTAATGTGTAATGGTAGGGTGATTGTAAGATGAAATGGGGGACTTACAGTTTAACGTGGAATCCGAACCACGGTGGAAGCCTGGCATTCCCCACATTTGATAAATAAAAAGTTCAACCGTTAATAGATGGCTTTTAAACCTGTATTTATGTATTTTTCAACGCTTCTTAACAACTCGTGTTTGCTATCACCTAACCGCACGACTAGGATAGGGATGAGTAAGGTGGGGATCAGAAGAAATGAACTTGGATTTTCGTGAAGGCAGAAACTATGAACAATTTATTCTTATTATGTCCTCAACCCCAAACCCCAGGACTGGTTTGCATCAGCAACTATCCATTCCTATATTTTACCGCCGTCCTGTTCATGTCCATGTCCTACATAATTTGGCACATTTAGTCTATTTAGAAATAATAAAGTAATCCGTACATACACTGAGCTAAGGATTAGAACCCTGACCTCCCCGTTTACGGCGAACCATTCTACACGAGCTTGATATTTAGTCCCTATCCCGTGGACGCAGGTAACCTGCATTCAATAGATCCTATTAGTGTGTATGGCATTCGCGCAGCCGAGTGGTTTTACTGTTATCTATTTTAAGTAACATCATATTGACCTGTGCCTACTTAAAGTATCTGTATTTGATGAGTGTTCATTATGTTTATATAATAAATATATACATATATAATATATATAAACGCACTTTATTTAGTAAATACTGTAACCACATTCGGGGGTAGTTCTGCGCTGCGCACACTTTACGTGCGTGGATACGCTCGAAAGACAATATAATGGTGGCGTAAAGGAGCTGCGAGAGAGAAGTGTTTGCTCCACAGACAAGTGGATCCTCTACTCTGAAACCGCAGGTGAGTTTTCACTTTAAAAAGCCAATGGGTTATATAAGGTGTCAGCTCGGTGACGTAGTGGTCTCCTTAATGTAACAACATTTATCCAGATGATTAATTTATTATAATTTTTTTTATATAAATTAATAAAATCTTGGATAACTCAGTTTGTAAAAAAATTTGATATATTAAATATCTTATAGCTAGTTATTCGTTTTTAATGGCTTATGCTCAAAATAATGTTAGTTTCTGAAGAAATAAAGGCTATCATTTTTTGCAAAACGAAGTGTCTAAAATATATAAAAAATGAACAAGTCACGACTTAAAATGAGACTGTACTTAATTTAATGTTAATATTGCCCAGGTCAGGGTTTAGAGGAGAGGGGCGGGGCAGGGATTTTTGAATATTTGGATCATTAGCAAATTCATAAAATAACCGAAGAATATCTTTACATTTAGTTTAAATACTTTTATAAATTTGGTTATTGTTTGCCGAATAATTGTTTGGATAATTTTTTTTATTTTATCTGTGTTTTGTTCGATGCTTTTGTTTATATTATTATTATTATTATTATTATTATTAGCACCGTGTCTTACTACCCGTTCGGGTTAATTTTTTGACTGTAAATATATTTTTTTTTAAATATTCATCAAAGTATTAAAAGGACTAAAATAGATTGTATGTTCTTGTAGTAGATTTATATCAAATTTAAATAAGTGGCAGGGATTAAAAATAAATAGCTATAAGCAGTTTTAAACCCCTGTTGTTTACCCTTCTAAGCTAAAGCAGATAGTAACTAGAGGGTTTGGAAGTGTTTTGACTTTGACGTAGTCTGTGAAGATACGCGCCTCTCTGTGTATTTGTGTGTGTGTTTGTGTACGTGTATGCTTGTGTTGAATGCTAAACCGATTACTCGCGTGCTTTCATCCGACTGATATTAGTTCCCGCAGAAAAGCAAGAGAGAGAGAGGTAGCTAGTAATACCGTACGGAGTTTTGTGTACCGAGCTAATTGCATGACCTTTACTTTCTCTTAACCCCCACCCCCCCATTCCACCCACTCCTTTTTTTTTACACCTCTCCTCTCTCTAACAAACACACACAAACACTCACTTTCTATACGCCAAGTCAAACAATGGCTTTGTGAGGTTGAAAGCTTGTGTTTCCGTATCATTGATCTTAGAAACGCTAATCGATTTTTCACTCAATTAAATTTATATTCGGTAGATTCTGTTCACTAAAACATCTCCTTTATTTTTTATGATTTTCGTTTACGTAATCAATTGTTGTTTTTTTCCTTCAATATAGGCCTATAAAAATTCAGAGACTTTATTAGAATATGTCATATATTATTATTATTAGCACCGCGTCTTACTACCCGTTCGGATTACATGCACTAACGCTAATGTGTAATGGTAGTGTTGTTAGATGGAATAGAGGATCTACATTTTAACAGTGAATCCGAACCACAGCGGAGACCTGGCATTCCTCACATTCACAAGATGTCTTGTCAGAGGTGAAGGAAAGGTTTGATCATCAGATAAATCTGTGCCGGGACCGAGGATTGAACCCCGGCCGCTAGCACCGAAGTCTAACACCTTACCCCTAGACCACCAGGTCACCTACAATAAGTCAGATAGTTTTGTTTAAAATGAAACATAGAATAAAACATTGATATTGAAAAATTGCTTTAATTACTAAAGTGGTTTACTTTTAATTACAATGCAGGCATATTTTACGTTGTTTAAATGATATATTTAGCTCTAAAATTTAAAATATAGATTTGATTATTCATAATAGATCAAAAGTAATCCGCAATGTGTGTTTTTACGCACATTATTGTTCATCTATAGATAGTAAGTTTCCTAAGCAAAGGGCACTGAAAGATAAGTGTAGCCTAAATATGAATGAAAAATTCACCGAAATTTGACTTTAAAGATGAAGAAATATCATATAAACGAAAAATTTCTCACCGGGAAACTATATTTTAGTTTGAACTCAGGTCTTAAAATTCCAAGCCTTGCATGTACAGTAGACCGTTAAAAAAGGTTTTTTTTCGCCACTTATCATGTTTATCAATATAAACACATTCTAGCTCAATAACGTTTCAAGTTTCATTCCCAATTTATACATTTTAATCAGCTACAAATTGTACACCGATGAAAAATCGCCCGTCGACTTTCTCGCTTTTCTAAGTAATAGGGTTTTTATTGAAACCTAGAGTAAATTTAAATATTTCATAATATTTGTGCAAAGATAAAACTTAAACTTTCTTTAGTGGTCCAACCATTGTTTTATGTAGCAAGGAACTTTGTCTTGATAAGTTCCAAACACTCGGTGAATAACGTAAATTGTATATAAATTGAGGTGACCTGGCGGTCTAGGGGTAAGGTGTCAGACTTCTATGCTGACGGCCGGGGTTCAATCCTCGGTCCCGACAAAGATTTATCTGATTACCAAACCCTTCCTTCACATCTGACAAGACATCTTGTGAATGTGAGGAATGCCAGGCCTCCACCATGGTTCGGATTCCACGTTAAACTGTAGGTCCTCCATTTCATCTCACAATCACCCTACCATCACACATTAGCGTAAGTGCGTATAACCCGAACGGGTAGTAAGACGCGGTGCTAATAATAATAATAATATATAAATTGAGGTTTCACTATTTAAAATTTGTAATATTCGATATGATAACCCTAAGGATATATGCTTTTATTTAAACAAAAAATTTGAATTAAAGCAGGATAGTTTTATGAAATTACAACTCCCCTTTGAGCATTTTTTTTTAATTTGAAATTTTCTGGCACATTCTATGTGTATAATCTTTCACTTTTATTTTGGATGATCGAGATCGATTTGGAAATATTCTTATTATTAATTCTTAATTCTCAAGTTTTCTTATATTAAATTATATATAGTATTTGAAAGTATGACTGTAGGAAAATAAGATTGCATCGATTACACTACAACTCTAAAAACCTCGTTAGTAAGCATCAAGTAACAAAAAATAGATAATATAGAGGAGGGAAAAGGGGGAAACGTCACATACTTTTAAGTAACCTCTCTGCAAGCTAATTAGTAAAGTTAAAGTTAGACCGGAGTGGAATAACATTCCTTGGTCTTTTATAATTAGTGTGTGTCCGCTTTGAAACTAATGTGACTCTGATGAAGAGCGGTATGTTTTAATTTCACCAAGAACCGACATTCTTAACGAGATAGTGAATTTGGTTCATTAATTCAAACTTAAACATTTTATAACAGATAGAATTTAAATTCTTAAAGGATTTTAGTTTGAATGAATTGTTTGCACATTTTACAGGAGTGATTTAAATTGTGTTAAAAACAATGTATAATAAACTTAAAATACCAAATAATTATTGGTATGTTAGGGTAAATTTTGAATGCGGAGCAAAATTGGTCTAATTTAAAGTTTTGATCTCTGTCAATTAACATTAACTAGCTCTCTGCCCTTAGGCAGCTAAAGGTGACCTGGCGGTCTAGGGGTAAGGTGTCAGACTTCTGTGCTGGCGGCCGGGGTTCAATACCCAGTCCCGGCACATATTTATCTGATTATCAAACCCTTCCTTCACCTCTGACAAGACATCTTGTGAATGTGAGGAATGCCAGGCCTCCACCGTGGTTCGGATTCCACGTTAAACTGTAGGTCCTTCATTTCATCTCACAATCACCCTACCATCACACATTAGCGTAAGTGCGTATAACCCGAACGGGTAGTAAGACGCGGTGCTAANCCCTACCATTAAACATTAGCGTAAGTGCGTATAACCCAAACGGGTAGTAAGACGCGGTGCTAATAATAATAATAATAATAATTAAGATCACGAGCTATCAGATAACGCAGCCACCTTCGACTCGGTAGTTGGCTTAATCCCGCCACTTGTACAATTATTATAATTGTAAGGGATTGCATATTTAAGAATCAAATAGCCAAAGCTATTATTTATGCTTTTTAGTGAGAACTACTTCATCCAGAAAATTGAAAAATACATGGACACGGGAACCGAACCCGAGAACTTTGGCTTAGTACGCCAATGTTCTAATCACTGAGCTATCCAGGAATCCTCACTAAAACGCATGAATAATAGCTTTGGCTATTCGGTTCTTTGTACAAACGGAGATATCACGCTTAAACATCCATAAAGAACAGGTAGGATTATTGTTTTGTATATAATAAGTTTAATATTTAGAGAAATAAAACAACTTACAAACAATCGCAGTTCCCAGGTGTTTATATTTTACTTTTTATAAACGCATGTATATAGGGTGTTTTTTTTTAGATCCAGAGTGTTTAATACTTTACCTATATTCATTAAAAGAATAGTTTAAAGAGCGATGTGTAGAGAAAAATAAACACCCAACAAAAGCTATAGTATTTAACTATATTATTATTATTAGCACCGCGTCTTACTACCCGTTCGGGTTATACGCACTCACGCTAATGGGTAATGGTAGAGTGATTGTGAGATGAAATGGAGGACCTACAGTTTAACGTGGAATCCGAACCACGGTGGAGGAAACCACGGTGGAGGCCTGGCATTCCCCCACATTCACAAGATGTCTTGTCAGAGGTGAAGGAAGGGTTTGGTAATCAGTTAAACCTGTGCCGGGACCGAGGACTGAACCCCGGACCCTCAGCACAGAAGTCTGACACCTTACCCCTAGACCACCAGGTCACCTATTTAACTATGGAATATCTGAATTTATCAAGGCTTACGTTATAAAAGTAATTTAATCACAAGTCAGTCTGTTCAAGTAGTTTTTTTTTCTTCTATTAAGCCCCGCGTCTTACTAACCTTTCGGATTACATGCATATTTACTAATTACGCTAAAAGTCTTAGGGGTGAGTAAAGTTATATTTAGAGGAAGTATAAACCGCATTTGCGAGGAGGGAGTGTGTAAAATTATATTATTATTATTATTATTATTATTAGCACCGCGTCTTACTACCCGTTCGGGTTATACGCACTTACGCTAATGTGAGTGTAATGATAGGGTGATTGTGAGATGAAATGGAGGACCTACAGTTTAACGTGGAATCCGAACCATGGTGGAGGCCTGGCATGAGTGTGTAAAACTATTTAGGAAAAACACTATCAGTACACCTGACCGAGATTTGAACCTCGATCTCCCCATCATCAGTTTAGTCTACTGTGAGAGTATCACCTTAGACCATGCGGCTACCGAAGCTAGTAGTCTCGTGTTCATAGTTACTTGCAGCTTAATACTGGCAAGTGGAAAAAAACCGAGCAGGGTTAGAACTTGGATGCGCTGAAGTCAAAGGTTCGTTTAACATGTACACGTTGTCATTTTCCTTTTAATTAGATCTAATGAAGTTTTATTGTAACGAAGCTACCCGTATCAGCGGATAGATGCTCTAGGCCAGTATTTTTTTTTTTTCAAACTAGGCTCTGCCATTGTTTTTTCAAGCTCCTCGAGGCAATTTAAGAATATTCTTTATTTGTTTTTAATACTAAAATATGGCAATAGTAATTAATATTGACAATTTTTTTTCAATTATGAATAAATAACATTTGCCAAGCACGTAACCAGGTTATGTGATGATTTCCGTTTGTAAGCTTTTATACTTTTAAAATTTAACTGTCGCTATTTTTATATTTTTTTAGCACTTCTTTACGAATATATACTAATTACGTTCTTGGGTTAAGGTTAAGAAAGGTTCAATTTAGAGGAAGTATACCCGCATTTGTATGTAGGGAGAGTGTAAAACAATTTTGAGGGGAAATACACCGTCAATATAACCGACCGGGAATCGAGCCCCGATCTCCTTAGTCATCGTCAGTCTAGTAAATTACGAAAGTGACGCCTTAGTCCATTCAACCACCGAAGTGGGTGTTATTGAATGTTCATAGTAGGGCCTAATAGTGTAAAATATTTTCTATAAGACCTTCAGCGTATTTTTTTTCTGGTTCAAGGGCTGTTTTGAGTTTTAAAAAAAATGTGAAGACTTTTTGGTCCAGGCCATTCCACAACAGCAATAGAGTGGAAGGCTGATGGTGGGGAGGTCTGGGTTCAAGTTCCGGTGGTATGTAAGTAAGGGTGGTATATCCTATAATATGAGTTTACCTTTCTCCCTCCAAACCAATGTGTGTGCTTTATTTTTATTTTTTTCTAAATTCTATCTTCCTCATCACTAATCTCATTAGTGTTAATAGCCTGGATGGATAGTAAGGCTTGAGTTTAAAAAATGGTATGAAGTAATCGTAAATACTTTATCGAACATTATAATTTTAGAGGTAGAATCAAAATCATGGTTTGTCCTTAAAATAAAGATAAATAAAAAGTTGGGATTCACACACACAAGCACACACACACATATATATATATATATATATATATATACGCATACCCACATATCAGGAAGGAAAGACACGCTTCGGTAGTAAAATCATATAAAGGATCACGTTAGCAATAGTATAGTCTGCTGATGACGGGAATATCGGGGTTTGAATCCCGGTCTGTACTAATGGGAAAGTGGGAAGTTTCTCCTAAATGGTTTCACAGTCTCCCCTCACTAAGTAAACTGTGGGTACTATTACTCTAAATTCAACCTTCTTAATCCCTAAAAACACTAACGTGATTAGTGTATGTGTGCATAACCCGAACAGGGGGGGCGGGTGGGGGGGGGGTTAAGATGCCGTGCTATAAAAAAGGGTTAAAGGTTTTTAGTCAATAATGAGCTATGTCATAGCAGATTATATTTTTGTTCTTCTAGATCATTACATTGAGTAGTATACCTTATTTGTATTGCTTTATGTAAGTTTACATTTTGTATCAAATTAGGGCAAAATAACTATTTGGGATTATTATTTTTATATATTTTAAAACAATAAATATTAATATCGCCATTTATTTAGCAGTGCGTCTTACTACCCGTTCGGTTTGTACACTTATGTACTAACTACGTTAGTGGATTATGGATGAGTATAATGAATTTAGAAGGCGTTTACCCTGAATTTGCGTGAAGAGTGTGAGAAACAATTTAGGATAAATCACACTCATTACACTCAAACAGTTTCGAACCACGATCCTCCCATCATCGGTAGTCTAGTATATTGCGAGATTGACACCTTTAACTATGTGGCCACCGAAGTGGATCATAGCATATCATACTGTGTTTTAAACTGCTTTAGGATTGAAGTAAGCGCAGCTAGAGTGTGTGTGGGGGAGGGGGGGAGGAGGTGGAGGCTCGTCCTATCCATGAAGGGTAGTTGTCATAGCAACCGATGCACGTTGCCAGAGTTCTTGACAGTCACTGAGTATGCTTGTATGGTAGTAACACGCGAACTCCCGCAATGTGGCAACTATGCTCCCCAGCCTACCCACCACGCGGATTCTAAAGTAGTCTAGATCGCAGTATAATGTCTAATGCCTTTCAATAGGGAAAATATATATTTTTTTAATTGGGGCCACAGAAAACGTCAAAAACCCATCATAACCTCAAGGTTGATATTTATTTTACCCCCTTGGTTATAATATTTTTCTACAATAAAGTAAATTAGAGCACTGACCAAGACCGTAAGTATGTACTCACGTTGAGAGATGTTGGTCTTGTTGACGCTGGGGCAGACCCTCCACAGCCCGATCCTGAACGTGATGGTTGTGGACTGCTCGCTGTGCGGGAGGCGCACCGGTTCTTTGGTGAACAGCCACACGTTGCTGACGAACGCCGTCAGTAGGGTGATCAACGACAGCATCCCCCACAGGACTCCGAGACGGGAGAGGAACGCGCTACTAGTGATCTGGCACATCTTCACCGCACACACCAACACCAACACCCTCTCACCCTCCCAACCCTCTTCGGACTAATGGTTCCGAGGTCCAAGCTCACTTCTTATCGTCTTGTTTCATCTTCGTCCTCGACGAGGATTTCTCACTTTTGAATCAGACTATTACTAATCACTCTTTGGGTTAAGTTGTCCTTAGAAGGGATTTTCAAAACGATCCCATAGGTTTCATTAATTTTTCTAAATTGTATTCCTAAAAAAAATAAGCTATTTGATTCCTATCATCAAACGAATAAAAGTAAATCGAGATATCGGTTTGTAGACACCTCCCCCCCATCGTTGTAATTTGGCAAACGCTGTTTTTTCTTTCTGTTAAGTTTAGACATTTGTTTAGTACTACAATTACTATATTATAATTATTTATATATATTATTATTATAAATAACCCTGCAGTAAACGTCTATAAAATGTCTCGGTCAATGATCGATTATATTTATTGTTTGCAAGTTTTATTTTAATTTATAAATTTCATAAATATTCTTGTTTAGCATAAAACAGTGATTAATATCATCACAATTAATTCGTGTCTCTTAAGTTAGACAATAATGACGTACAATTCTAATATATACAGTTTTATATTGGTTTTTTTTATTTACTTGAAATCACTTGGTTATATTTAATTATTTTAGTTATTAGATGCATTAACCAAGTTGTGTCACTCTATACGCCATTTTGAAACTTAAGGAAGTTTCTTTGTGGTTTGATAACTAACATTTATTAATATTTAAAGATTAGTCAAATAATTGAATATGCAAGAATAATAAGATTATGCATAGCCAGTATTAAAATACATCTTTTAAAGTATAACTGAATACATAGGATGTAAATATTTCCAGTTGCCTACTTTTGTTTTGAGAAAACTTATATTGGAACCGTTTATATATGACATGAAAATGTTATATCTTTCGTACATTAACAAAAAATATATATCCGACACTCTTAATGAAACGAAACACTGTTTAGTGTAGATTTACGCACAGTTTCACTTAGTAATTTCGAAAACAGATAAAATCTACTGTAATAAAGAAGTAGAAAAGTTTGTTGTTTATAATTTCCACAAAAACAAGACACTGAGTTGTTTTATCCGTGAGTTTTTAGCGTTCTGTTCATGCGATCGTAAAACTGGCAGTAATTTCTGTAATGAGTGTCTCTTCATCCCATGTTGTAATTATTATTATTTTGAACTTAATTAATATTCCACTTTACCATTTTAAGGTTCATCGCGTCTGGCTGAAACATAAAATTAATATTTTTAAAATTTTTTATTTTGAATTAACACTTATACTCTTTTTAAATTGACTTAATTAAAACGACATTTATACATATTAACATGCTTAGCCAAAGTCGATACCTTTTATTCTCTTAAGGATATTATCCCTTATTTATGATTATTAGAGTTTAATTTTCTTTCATTTATTTTAGGTATTTAATGTAACCTTTATGCACCAACTGATTATATTAACACAAAACTTATAAACTAACTTAATTCTAGAACATACACAACATTCAACCCCCGACCGTTAATTCATCTCACTGATTAGGCGAATTCACATTTAATAAATGATAAATTTCTCGGCCATGTCTGGAATCGAACCTGAAACCTTTAATTCAGTATACAAACACGCTCCTGATGTAGTTAACGTGTTGTAAAAAGCTAGAATAATTTCAGAATTATCATTTATTAAAATATATAATTTTAAAACATTTTTTTCTAAATCAATTTGTTACACATTTTATTGAGGGCTTAGCAACAGGGGTAAGGATGAGTAGGATAGCTTAAAAAAGAATGCACTGGTAGCATCGTGGAGAGAGGGTGGTAAAACCTTCCCAAGCGCTTATGGCCTAGATTTGAGCCTCAAATTCCCCCTTATAGACTGCGTGGCACGTGTAATGTAATATTAAAAATACCTACATGTATATTGTTTATAGTACTCTAAAAACTATCTTAAAAATAAATAATGAATGGTAAATAATAAATAAACACTTTTTAAAATAATAATAATAAATAAATTTGTGTACCAGAATAAAGCTATATTCAATGTTAGCATTTAAAATAATTGTCAACTAATTTCATGTTACGTTTACTTGTTAGTGCTAGCCAATAGGCCAGTTATATAAAAGGACTTGGTAGCAGTACAAGTTATTTTAATTTGGATTTCATTTATTAATTAAATCCTTTATATTATAATAATTGTAATATTAATAGATTTGGATATCTTAATTTATTAATCCTAAATAATAATAAATTATAATAAGAAAATTTATTTTAATTATTTTAAATTAAGATTTTGATTTTTAATACGTAGTTATAATTAAATTAAAAATATTTACCATACAAATTGTTATAAAGGTAATTTATATAAATGTTCCTACTATTTACAATTTTTTGTTTACAAATTAAACTTAATAATTCAAACTTAAGTCGATTAAATAATCTTTCACTAGTATTTTGTTCGTTGAATGAATGATTAAAATTTTAATTTGAAATGTGCGCTCTTCAATAAACTTCCCACAATCTAACAGCGCTATCGATCGCCGAAGATTCTGGATATGAAAAATGTGTGACCGTAGACCAGACTCTGGTAATTGGAAATGCAATCTTGTTGCCGTCTCTGAACTGTGTGGAATTGGGGGGGTGAAGGGTGGTGATGGGATGGGAGGTTTTAATTTGATCACGTGACATTCCCATCAACGAGTTAAGTCAGAGGATATCACCGAAGAGCTTGAGAATCGACAGATAATACGTTATTGATTAGCGAGCTGTTTAATTAAATCGACCAAAGACAAATAAAAAAATCGTATATACATACATACGAGTTTTTTTTTAGATTTGTCTTTGGTGATTTGCGTGTATATATAAATATATATATATATATAAATATATATATATATATATGTATGTATATATATATATATATATATATAGGCCTATACATCATCAGGGTTTGACATTTTTGTACATTCTTCAATGATTGGAAAAAGAAAATCTTCAAATGTATCGGAATACTTTTTTACAAGCTACCTAGTTAATTATTTCTAATCAAAACATTAAATAAATAATAACCTACATTATTCAAATAATATAATTATATTGCAATTAGGTTTATAAACATTACTAAACTTCGATATGCTCTTACTTAAATAAAGTAAAGATAAAATTTGTTTGTTATAGCTTTAGTGATTAACTTTTTCTGAAACTAAACATTTCCCTTTTAGTTTTTTTTGAAATTTGAAAATGTTCAATTTAAAAAAAATAATCTTGTTTTGCATAGGTTGTGTTTGTATAACATTGTTTTACATATCGAGTAATTAGAATTTATCTAGATATTATCTTTGCATTTCTATATTTATATTAAATTTTATTGGAGTAATTTTGAACTATAGTTCGGATTATTTCTAAAAAATTATATTAGGCTACAAGTGAAATGGAAATCAATGCAGCTTTATCCGTACTAAAGATCATTCCAAGCTTCGCTAGAATATAGTTTTTTTGAACTAAGTTTTATTGGATTTCTAGACTATTTCGTTCAGTACTTATTTAATAAATCTTCGTACTTTCTGAGACTTTAAATTTATTCCATCCTTATATTATATTATAGGAAGTAAAAAAAAAAATCTAATTAAATTTGAAGAAGTGGAGGGGGTGAGAGTTTAAGCAGAATTATTGAAGAGAAATATAAATAGTAGTTTCCTAACTTCGTATCTACAAAGTGGTGTTATATGGGACAGAAAAAAAAGAAGACTTATCCGAAAAGCGGGGCACACAATTTGCTCGCCTTCGTGAAGTTTTTCTTCAAGTTTCATTGGGGAATGTTGACTTGAGAGATAAACTACTACTTCTTTTTTCTTTCTTTTTTTCTCATTTATTCTATCACGTCTTCTCTCTCTCTTTCTCGACAAACAAATGCTGAATTATTGATGTGGAATTTGAGAAACAAATACAACTCAGTCAAAATGTATAGAACACAACTTAAGCGTTTTTCTAATCCCTACGGAATACACGTTTCTCTATCAAGAAAAACAAAGTTTTGTAACGTTTACTAAACAAACATTAAAAAAGAAAGTATATGTATATTTATTTATCGTAATTTTTTATTTTAGAGATAAATCTGACCCTCTTCGCTGGCCGCGTGGTATAACGTCCTACTATTGCAATCGACTAGGCTGATTATGACAGGGATAACAATGTTTGAATCTCGGTCAGATGGACTGACAGTGTTTTGTCCAAAATGGTTTTCCACTCTCTCTCTCTCTCTTCCTCTCTCTATCTCTCCACGCGAATACGGGTATACTTCCTATAAATTTAACCTCCTTATTCCCTGAAACTATTCACGTATTTGTACCTAAGTGAATCTGACACCCTAGCTCAATCGGTAGCGTGTCTGTCTATTGAGCTAAGGGTCCTCAGTTCATTTCCCGGGATGGATGAAAAATGTATCATTGATGAAACAAATAGGGGCTTACCCTTTCACATTGATAAATTATTATTATTATTATTATTATTATTATTATTATTATTATTATTAGCACCGCGTCTTACTACCCGTTCGGGTTACCGTTCGGGTTATACGCACTTACGCTAATGTGTAATGGTAGGGTGATTATGAGATGAAACGGAGGACCTACAGTTTAACGTGAGATCCGAACCACGGTGGAGGCCCGGCATTCCTCACATTCACAATTTGTGATTAATACACGTCTTTTAAAAGGTGAAGGAAGGGTTTGGCAATCAGATAAATCTGTGCCGGGACCTAGGATTGAACCCCGGACCACCAGCACAGAAGTCCGACACCTTACCCCTAGACCACCAGGTCACCCCACATTGATCAATTAACGGCCGGGGGACTGGATGTTGTGTCTGTCCTACTCTTAAGTTAGATTATAAGGCGTATGGAGCTACTACAGGCCTATCAAGCTGGCATTGAAAAATTGTGAAGTGATAGAAAAGATATTTCCCCATCAATCTTAAATCATCCTATTTAAACCTGAGAGACAAGACTTCCACATTTAGTCAGTTTGATGATAAATTACATTTGGTTAGTCTTTTCTTCAATCTAAGCTGCCCGAAAAATTAGAGATCCCTTCTGGAAAACACAGGTAAATTGGTAGTAAAATAATAGTGGAAATCTTGGTAGATTGTGAAAATGATAACTTCCAGAATCTAAGGCTTAGATCCTGCGAATATTATGGGTACTGTATACCGGAACGCTCATATGTATCACATAAGTCTATAAATCCCACGTTATTAAAGAAGTGGCTTTTTATCTCAAAATGAATGGGAAAGCTAGTATGTCTCTATTACTTAATCGATTACACCAGGAACTTGAAAATTTCGTTGACACACCTACAAAAGTACGCCGCTTATCCCTATGTTAAGCTAGTTCTATCCAGTCCACCTCATTACAACATCTCCGTCTTGAGCTGTTTCTATCCAGTCCACCTCATTACATTATATCCACATCTTGAGATAGCTATATCCAGTCCACCTCATTACAACCTATCCTCATCTTGAGATAGATCTATCCAGCCCACCTCATTACAACCTATCCCCATCTTGAGCTAGCTATATCCAGTCCACCTCTTTACAACCTATCCCCATCTTGAGCTAGTTCTATCCAGTCCACTTCATTACAACTTATAACCATCTTGAGCTAGTTCTATCCAGTCCACCTCATTACATCCTATCCCCATCTTGAGCTAGCTATATCCAGTCCACCTCATTACAACCTATAACCATCTTGAGCTAGTTCTATCCAGTCCACCTCATTACAACCTATAACCATTTTGAGATAGATCTATCCAGTCCACCTCATTACAACCTATAACCATCTTGAGATAGATATATCCAGTCCACCTCATTACAACCTATCCCCATCTTGAACTAGCTATATCCAGTCCACCTCATTACATCCTATCCCCATCTTGAGATAGATCTATCCAGTCCACCTCATTACATTATATCCACATTTTGAGATAGCTATATCCAGTCCACCTCATTACAACCTATCCTCATCTTGAGATAGATCTATCCAGTCCACCTCATTACGTCTTATCTCTTACAGGTCCATTCTAATGCTATCTTCCCATATACGTCTAGGTCGTCCCAATGGTCTCTTCCTATTGGTCCTACCAGTCAATACCCTGAACACCGCTCTAGATATTGCCATTTTCACTGCATGTCCAGCCCACCATAATCTATGATATTTGAGTTACATACCTTGTACTCATCACGAGGTATTAAGATTATCATCATTATGTAAACAACTTCACTCCCCACTATCATCAGCCCTCTTTGGACCAAATATCTTGATGTGCACCTTATTTTCGAGCACCGTTAAAAAATCAACGGAAAGTTGGAATTAGTTAATTTTCAACGATAAATTTTAAATATCTGAGATCATACACACATCCATCTAACCTCCTCAAAGTCATTTAATGGAAGGGTCACAACAGAACATGTCAAGATGAATTAGGATCGTTTTAGCGGTTTTTCAGGCATCAAGAGTCGTCATTTCATATAGTTAACGATGCAGTATGAGGATATTTTCCCTTCAAATAGGCGGCGGCCTTAATCCCTTGTTCGTATAGACGTGGTCGGCCACTCTACCGTCTCCATAGTGCGGGTGGAGTCACGTTCTCTCGTGTTGGCAGGTATGACTATTTGGGG
>CABFOV010008562.1:0-17003 GCA_902141375.1 Timema poppense
GGTTACTATTAATAGAGTGCTTAGGGTGAGCACACAGCTAGAACAGCTAAAAGTCGTTAGGCTACTATTAATAGAGTGCTTATGGTGAGCACACAGCTAGAACAACTAAGAGTCGTTAGGCTACTATTAATAGAGTGCTTAGCGTGAGTATACATCTAGAACAGCTGAAAGTCGTTAGGTTACTATTAATAGAGTGCTTAGTGTGAGCACACAACTAGAACAGCTAAAAGTCGTTAGGTTACTATTAATAGAGTGCTTAGGGTGATTATACAGCTAGAACAGCTAAAAGTCAATAGGCTACTATTAATTAATTGCTAAGTCATTAAAGGGATATCCAAATTTAGTTAACTGAGCCTACACAATATCCATATAATAGAATATTTTAATAGCTCAAGCCGACTCAAGCCGCGGTATTAAGTCAAACAGATCTAACTAAACATACGAGGTACACTGAGCCATATCAAACAAGTTTTGTTCGGAGGGAGCCAAGTGCACCTCACTCTAGCTATAGGCACACAAGAACCAATAAATATACATTCAGTGGAGTCGATAAGCGAATAATTACCACATAGCCAGAACAAAGCCAATTCTTTGGCAAATAGTGACAAGTAGAAATGATCGTATAACCCTGAGAGGGATTGTAATACCTCTAAGTCGAGTATATGGACCACGTAGTTCTCAAGTTAAATCTCCTCCAAGTGGTGGCACCGACCCTGACCACGGCCGAGTTCGACGCCATAACGTACTGAGCTGATACCTATTGTCACTAGTAGTTTACACGAGGAAATACAAAGTTGTATAATATGTTCAGCTGAGAAGTGAATATAGTTCTGTGTCTATTTTAAACGCTACATCGTGCTAAATAGGCTCCCTGATTGACACCTGACTAGGATACGAGAAAATGGGGGGTCGACCAATCACGTCTCGGAGCGACAATTTATTACACTAGATTTCCGTGAGTGGCCGCAAATGTCAATAAACCACCCGTAGTTAATCAGTCCCTTTTTTATAATCTAATATTAGTAGAAAATAAAATATGTTAGTTGTTTTTAGTTGTATTATTTAATTCAAATTACATAATTTAGGATATTTGAGTCCTAAGTTGGCCTAGTGGGCCTAATGGGTGTGTATAGCTAGCGTTATGACCTGATCTCGTGCCAACCTCTAGACTCTAGAGTGATAAAGTGATGTTTTGATGCAGGCTATCATCGTGGGGATACGCAAGTGTGGGACCAGGGCCCTGCTCGAGATGTTAGCCCTACACCCACATGTCCAGAAGGCCGCCGGGGAGGTGCACTTCTTCGACAGAGATGACAACTACAGGAAGGGGCTCGAGTGGTACCGTCGCAAGATGCCACATTCTTTTAAAGAGCAGATCACTATCGAGAAGAGTCCAAGTTACTTCGTCACCCCTGAGGTAAGGGGGATTGAATAGTTACATCTAGAGAAGGGTGATATCAGCTTTGTTAAAATATCAGCTATTATCTAGGCGTAAGGGGTCTGATTGTGATAACTAGGTCATTGGAAATGGTTCTAGTGGTTTGGTCACCCTAGATGCAAGGACTGGAATAAGTAGGGGCAGAGAAATATAAACATGGAACATTATTCTAGTTGTCTGGTCATCTTTAATACAAGGTTGTTAACTTGAATAGGTAGCGCCAAAGAAATGCGACTGTTGACAAGTATCCCAATTACTTCTTCACGTTAGGTGGCTAATTGTTAACATTTTGTGCAAAACAAGTTAAATATTGAGAATAAACCCATTTACTTTGTACCCCTTGGGGTGGGAAAGTATATTGGGTGGATAATAAATGGGTAAATATGAAGAGCTATAGAAAACTGTGTGTTGTATCGGTAACCAAAGGAATGTTAGTCAGTGAAGGTAAGGTAGGTTGAAGAACTACAGGAATAGAAGCCCCAACTACTGGCGCAGTGTTTCTTAGCACCACGTCTTACTACCCACTCGGGTGTACACTACGCCTGTACAATAATTACATTCATGTGCTAGGTATTGTGAAGGTTAAATTTAGATTAAGTGCACTCTGATTTGCGTGGAGGGAAAGTGGAAAACAAATTAGGAAAAATCACCTTCAGTGTATCCGACCGGGATCGAACCCCGACATCCCCGCCTTCGGCAGTCTAGTCCAACACGAGAGTAGCGCGTTATACCATGTGGCCACTGAAGTGGGTAAAAGAGACCCAGGGCAGTAGAAGATACAAATTAAGATGAGTCCAAGATACTTTGTCAACCCTAAGATACAGTGGTTGGGTCGTATGAATAGGTTGAGAAATATATAGTCGAGAAAAATGTCAGAATTTAGGAGATCATAAGTTAAAACTGTTGACCGGTAGAGTTGGGGCCGGAGAAATATGATTACTAAAACAGCTAGATATGAAATTTAAGTTTCAAAATTACTGATCTACTCAAAACTACCATTAATTTCAGAGCTAAAATCAAAATGATGATTAACCTGTAGATATTTGCCACGGCTGCCTCTACCGGTACTCTCTCTCTCTGTCAGACAAATAGGAACTTACGTTTAGTATCAGGAGGGTAGAACATACGGCACAAAAAGATAATGTCAACAGTGAATTTAGTTTATTGATTAACAAACATTCAATCATTTATATAATATAGTACACTAATTGGAGTCTATATTAAAGCGTGGGGGAGTGGTCAATCAGAATGTAAACATTAATAATAGTGAAAATAGCAAACAGGGTAACAGGAGCTACTCCATAAACTTGAAAACGAGCCAAGGCTACAATGCTTGGTTCCTCCAAGCTACGGCTCGTAGCTCCTTAAAGAAGAGCTTTGGTTCTGTACACCACTAAAGCAATCTCTACAGCAACAGTCTAATTATATAACTCAGGTGAAGTGAAACTGACCTAAATACCAGCTATGAGATAAACATTAGATAACTTCCCCAAGAAGTGGGAAAGAGCACGCTGATACCTTCCAAACTGCTTAATCAACTCTCATTACTAGACACCTATTATTTAAAGAGTTACAGAGTTTGCCCCCAACTGAAATTTACATGTGCTTCTTAACTCTAGATACTCCTTGCAAGAGTTGTTAGTATCATATTCCAGTATTAGGGAAATTAGCATTCGTGGCCAATTACTGCCCCAAGTTACAGGACACTCACCATAAAGCTCAGGCCAGATACACATTATTAACTAACAGGGCACTCGCTGTCATAGAACTGAATTCTAATAGAGTTAACACTCATAAATACTCCAAGTCTAACTGCACCGGACCTAACAATAACCAACACTACGCGGGCCTCCACACAGGGTTGTCGACTAACCCACAAAGTTTCTCTACAATCAACAATCTGCTAGAAAACGAACGAATAAGCGCCAGATACCCAATTAGGTCGGCCATAAAGCCATCATAGTATCTAACCTCCGTAGCACTGCTGCAAAGTTTAGACCATAGGACGTATGGCCTAAAAGTATGGGGAGTCTGACTGCTCCATCAAAACACTAGTCAGAAGGACATAGCGGAGAACCAACAATAGTCAAGGAAGACTAACCAAGTTTATTTATCAATATTTCATACTATTGATGGAAAAGGGTGATCAATTTAAAGTTTAAAACAATTAAAGTCAGGCTAATGAGCCTGCACAACAATTAACTAGGCATTTGTAAGAGCGTGAAGACGCCTAAGAGTCCATAAATGGAACACTTCCTAGCGTGTTCGTATAGAGTAGAAGTTATATTACTCTAACAACCCTGTCTGTGGTGTGCTGGCGTGACGTAGTGGCCGACCATCTTCTGATCGGTGGACGGGAAGAGTAGTCTAGGCCTGTGGTTCTCGGAGCGAGTATTTACGCCGTGAGGCTGTTGCCCTACTCTGAATCTCAACATTGACAGAAGCGCCAAGCTGGTTCATCAAGAGAAAGTGCTGATTTATTGTTTGAGTACCGAGTCACTGTCGTGAATGAATTTGCATACCTGATGAAATGAAGCTGTAAGAGAATCACAGAGGTATTAGTATACATTACACTGTGAGATGGAAATTGGTGACCAGGAGTGTTTGCGCTGGGTCTCGGGTATAGGAAGAATTTTATTCCCTTGGGATTTGGGAAGGTGTGTTTAAGGTATGATGGTTCCTGTGGATGAATTATTAGGGTCGTTGTTGGGCCAAGTCGGGGTATGGGATTGGGGCTGGTAAGGATTTTCTTTTCTTGGGATTTGGGAAGGCGTGTTTAAGGTATGATGGTTCCTGTGGATGAATTATGAAGGTCGTTGTTGGGCCAAGTTGGGGTATGGGATTGGGGTTGGTAGGATTTTCTTTTCTTGGGATTTGGTCTGGAGGTGATACATTTCCATTCCCAATCTGGTGCCGACCCTAGCGCCAATATTATTCTCTGACTTGTAAAAACCCTAGTCAGTTATCCCAGTGGAGTCCGGTCGTGACAGAGGTAGTAATGACATTAAATGGTGCAATTTGTGCGTGAAGGTCGGGTTAAAGGTTGTACGAGGATGGGATAGGTGGGGTGGTGAGGTTATCGGTGATTCAACTGTCTTTCTGGCGTAGATGATTGTCAAGTATTTGATAGATTTATATTCTACCAGGAATGTTACATCTAAGTTTTTTTAGTGTTTTGTATATTTTTCTTCTTCTAGGACTATCAACTAGGGATTTTATATTTTTTAAATGTTTTAGGTTAAAGTAGACATTTAGATGTATAGAATAAATAAGTGCTCAACTACGCCAGCATGGGTCGTGGTTCAGTCGGGTCCTATTGTCCGAGTCCTCTAACAAGTTCTTTCTCGTACGTTTCAGTCTGGTCGTAGAACGTTTTGTTTCTGTCCTGGTAGATTTCTTGTGGTTGGTGGCAGTTGGTTATTGTGTGTAGTTCGGCTACTCTAGTGTGTTTGCCCCAGTGAGTGTCCTTAATATTTTGTTCTGTGTTACCTGAATTTTGCGAGTGTTTGTTTTGGAGGCATAGCTCCATACTACACAATTATAAAGGTTGATGGGTTGAATGATTTGCTTGTACTAAGTGGGAATTTTGAGCTGCCATCCTTTGAACAGTGAGTATAATTGAATGAATATACCCATTACTTTTCCATTGGTATTTTCTATGTGACTCCTCCAGGTGAGTTTCCTATCTACTGTGGTCCCAAGATATTTGACTTCATCTTGGAGTGGGATCTCGGTGTCAAATAGGGTAGGTGGGGTGGGTAGTGGTTTCCTACCTTTGGCTAAGATTAGGGCTGCTGATTTGGTGGAATTTACTTTAACTCTCCAGTTGGAGAACCAGTCCTGGAGGAGGAGGAGGTATCTTTGCATAGAAAGAGATGCATAGTTAATGTTTTTATTAGCTACATAGAGCATGGTTTCATCGGCAAAAAGTCTAACCTGAACATGATCGTGAGTAGGAACGTCTGCTACATAGATGTTGTATCAGCGGGGAGCTAGTGTTGAACCCTGCGGTACCCCTGCTTCTCTAATGTGTGTCTGCGATTTCTTGCCGTTCATAGCCGCCTGGAACGTACGCCGTCTGAGGAAGCTGGCTATCAAGAAGATTGACCATTTGGGGTCGTTAAATTGTATTAATTTCTAAATGAATCCAAAGTGCCAAACTTAGTCGAAAGCTTTCTCGACGTTTAAGAAAATAGCTATTAGGTATTTTTTTCTTTAAAAGCATTAGTTGTTTCTTCTACTATGTTTACTGTCGGATGGGTTGAGGAATGGTGGTTTCTAAATCCAAACTGGAGGTTTGGAATAACGCCTAGCCTATCATTTATTATTCTTAGTCTTTTGAGAATTAATCTTTGGTACACCTAACTCAGAGCCGTAAGTAAACTTATTGGGAACATCGAGTCCTTTCCAGGTTTGGGGATTGCTATTACTCCAGTCAGCTTCCAGTCATCCGAGAAATAGCAGCGCGTCAGTAATAAGGTTAGTAGGGTCGATACTGCTACTACCGCTCTCCTTGGCATTTGTTGGAGTATTTCGTTAGTCAGTTAGTCGTGTCCTGACGATTTATTTTTAGCTAAGTTCCTTATAGTACTGGTAAGCTCTTCCAGAGTAATTATCTCTAATAGAATGTCGTCTAGTCCTTCCAAATAGTCCCTGACCGTTCTAGTCACGTCTATGGTTCATCGTTATGTTTAAATTGTTTCTCTACTACCACAGCTATGGCTTCAGCCATCTCTTTGCCTTCGTAAACCATGCCATGCTCCCCATGGATAGCTGGTACGATCTTTATCTTGGTAGTCCCCCTGAGTTGTCTCGTTACTTTCCACAACTTGTCTCTGTCAAGTTCAGCCTCAGAGATGTATGTGTCCCATCTACTTCGTCTAATGTCCTTGACTCTCTTCCTAACTTGGGTTCTGAGTCGGTTGTAGGTCGTCCTGTGGTGTGGGGTTCTGTAAGTCTGCCATTCCCTTCATGCTTCCCGTTTCTGGGCTATACGAAAGTCCAGATATGGGTATTGTTGTCGGAGGTCATGTTATATGGGTGTTATAGTGGTGTTTACCCTGTAGGCTTCTTGTACCGTAGTCGTGAATAGTTGTAAGGTAGCGTCTACCTGTTCTATTTTCTCTATATTCTGTATTTCTGATAATTTATCCACTAAAGTCTGTCTAAACTGGTCCCGGTCACAAGTTGCTGTTGTTTGTTTGAGTCCCCTTATCTAAAAGTTAGTGTCCGTCTTAATTTCACACAATGTATGATTGTGGTCCGAATACAGTTCCTTTAATACCTTCATATCCTCAGTGGTTACACCGATGTTACACCAATAGTCGTTTAGAGTTAAGATCACCCACCAAAAACAATTTTTGCATTTGTTATCTCGTCTAAGTCTTGTAGTAGTAGCGTCTTAGTCGGGGGTCTGTATATTATGGCCACGAACCGGATACTCCCGCCGCTAGTATTTACATTTATTCCAGTAGCTTCTATATTATGAATATTTTGAAAGTGATATTGGTAGTGAAGTATATGGGTCTTTCTCATGATAGCCGTGCCTCCTCCCTTGCGTTGGGGCCTAACGTTTCTATAAGTAGTGTAGCCGTAAAAGTAGATATTTTTATCTGGGTTTAGTTTGGTTTCATTTACTATAGCAATATCTATTAATGAGTTTTTAAAAGATCTTCTAGCTCCTTAGCTTGCGTGAGTATCCCGTTTGCATTCCATATGAAAACCCAAAGTATGTATTTCGTCACCGTAACGTTTGCGTTAGTCATAGTCGGTCGAGAAGTATTCGGTCACTCCCTCTAACAGTATCAAAAGTTTTTCAGTTTTATCTCTCACCTCTCTAAGTCTAGTGAGGTATGACCTGAAATTGTGACGCCCACAGGTAACCATGGAAGCATGGTAAAGAACAACCAAGGAGTAACAAGAGAAAACAGATAGTTTTATTTTAATTTAGTCAAGTATAAAGGTAATGAAGATACATCATATATTCCCAAAATGGCATTAGAGAGCCAATTTGTAGTCTTGCTATGAACATCAATTCAAGATGATTTAAACTTAGTCTTCATAAATATACATCAGATATAAAGTCCCCAAAGGGAACATAGTTAAAGTAAAAACTCTAGATTATACATCCTATACAAGTCTCCTAAATATTTGGCAGAAGACCATGAGACAAATGGTTGTTAGTTATACGAAATTGTGAAGCAATTAAATTTACTTTATATAAATAAATGCATTCTGCCAAGGCACACACAAAGATAATAAGATAAAGTGATTTAATCTAAAATATATAAATCTCAACAATTACCGTTGAAGTCTATTCCTAAACAACAATGGATAATTTAAATATATGATTTAAATTGAAGTATATAAATATATTTCATAAACCGCCGTTAGAACTTATACAACCAAACATGATAACTTGATTTGATTTAAATATATATACAATAATCAACGCAATTAAAACGTGCATATATTATCATAATAACGTCCCTGAAACTTGTAGATATACCAAATGTAATCGCTTAGCTGAACTAAGTGAAGATGAGAGCGCGCCACAAGTACACAAACAGTACTAACGCAAATCATGATTTCCCCTTAAAAACAAATATAATTGACTCGCGGTTCATGCACGTCAAACCCCACCAGAAAACCCATATACAAAACATGATTTGTTTAAGGTAAGCCCAAACAACCATTTAGAAAAGAATCCCTCCCAATTATTTATATCAGAACAGAATTTTGAATAAAGTTTCCTAGCTCTAGTTTATATCGGCGCCCTCACCTTTGTGCAAGCCAGTGGTACAATGAGTCACGAGGTAAACAATAATAGCCATTATATAGTAAATACAGCCTACACGTGTTCTCAGAGGAGGGGGGGGGGAGTAGGGTGGAAACAAAGAACAAATGAAGGGAGATGGCTAGCGTTCTCGAAGTTTAGCGATCAGTCCAGTAACCACTCGAAGTTTACAGAAAATCCCAGATGGCGGAACCGGAAACGATCTTGATCAAGCTAAGTCCTTGTTTGTTATGGGCAGGTCTTCGATGACGAGCGAGGCACTGACCAGCGTCTCGTTTCAGTCGATGTTGTGTAATCTCAGGGAGAGGATGTCATAGTGTGTTTGTGCTTCATCAGACGGTGAGTGTTGTAATTCCATATTACTGGGTGATATGCGGTAGATGTTGTTATTTGTTGTAACATCGTTACAAAATGTGTTAGTATTATGAGAATATTTAGGTCCTTGAGCAGGTTAATGAGTTCTTTTATGTCTGAGATTGGGGAAGTGGTATTTTCTTGTTGTGGCTGTCTTTTGCGCCCCACCGTAACATCGGTACAGGAGCGGCCTCTGCGGGTTGTTTAGCTGATGGTTGGTCGGAGGGACAGCTTAACGGGTGCGCGGGATAGGAGGGTAGTTATTCCCGATGGTAGGGCGGCTGTGGAAGGTACTAGAAGCGTCTTGCGCAGCTGGCCGGGGAGAGAGCGTAGGACAGCGACGAGCATCAATTCATAGTGGTCAAACGCGTGTGAGTGTGTGGTGATGGCCCACTTCTCTTCCTACCACCCGTACCGGTAAGAACAGTACACATGGTGTCTCTATATCCACATACGCTTGAATATATGTAAGGGCTAGAACTCTAGTCCAGTACATATTAGGTTTGAATAAAATATAGCAAACCCTTTGACTGTAGTACATTCAGAGGGACAGACAGAAAGTAAGAGCCACATGTTTGAGTTTGAGAGCACATAAACGCCATTCATCGATCATAATATGGAGGAACTTAATTTTCACGATCACAATACTAAAAACACACACATTTTTATAAACAAGGATCTGAATCTGAAACAGTTCAACTTGATGTTTCTTTATATTTTTTACTTTCCTTCAACGCAAACCAATTTTCACAGAAAAAAATAAAGACGAGCCAGCAGTTTCCGATTAATCAACAGATCACCGAACTGCATCGGGAGCCACGTGTTCTAACGCGCCACTCTTGGGGATATCAAGATTCGAATATCGGTCGGGTGCACTGAGGGCAGTTTTTACAAAAAAATTAATTCCACTCTCCCTCCACGCAAAATTCAGTACACTTCTTTTAAGTATATCCTTCCTAATCCCTAAAACCTTTTGTGTAATTAGTAGTACATAGGCGTATAGCCCAAACGGGTAGTAATACTCGGTACTATATATATAGAGAGAGTGAGCACCGCGTATTAATATATATATACCGATTACTTACCCAGGCTAATGAGAACTATAATCGATCAGTCTCGAGGCTACTGAGTGATTTAAGGTCTCTCAACTTGTCGCAACAAAGATTAAAATTTCTTGTGTACACGGGGGGAAAAAATGGGGAAAAACTTTCTTATTGATTGGCACACTTGTATAAAATCATGATTTTATTGATGGTATTTCTTTTTATTTTGTGTTTGGATTTTTAAAGTAGTTTTTAATGCCTTCAATCACCTACCTCCTAATTAATGTTGTAAGTTACAATTCTTGCAAAACATGTCATACCAATTTGAGAACTTTTTTTTAAAAAAAAAGGGGGGGGGCCTCAAAAAACGTGAAGGTCCAGGGTCTATAAATTTTAAAAGATCCTGAGTTGTTGATGTTTGTTTTGTCTTGCAAATCCCACTAATTTATCCTTTAATACTGCCTTCTTTCCCAAAGTCCTCATAGGTTTCTTTGAAGTAGAAATTTCCTCTAATTTCCTCAAATGGAGATTAAATATACATGTAGAAAATAGCTGTTAGTGCTCGGAAATACTGTGGCCAGCTTTAAAACTAAAATGTTGTTGTTTTGAAATCAACTACTTCTGAATATTAAGTAAGTTTTATATATATTGGACTACCTTGACAAACTTGTGGCTCACCAAACAAGAACTGAGTCACGCGTGTATTTTACAGGTCCCTGAGCGCATTCACGCGATGAACGCTAGCGTGAAGCTCCTCCTGATAGTGCGTGAGCCGGTGACACGCGCCATCTCGGACTACACGCAGCTGCGAAGTCACGCCACCTCGACCGCCTCCCTGCCAACGGTCTCCGCCGCTACGTCCCACAGGCGCTTCGAACAGCTGGTGCTTCGGCCGGACGGTTCTGTGAACCTCGCTTACCGCCCTCTCGCCATCTCCTTGTACCATTCCTTCCTGCACCGCTGGTTGGAGGTGTTTCAGCGACACCAGATCCTGGTGGTGAATGGCGACCTTCTTATCCAGGACCCGGTGTCGCAGCTCAACAAGATAGAGCAGTTCTTGGGTCTGGAGCCCCGGATAGGGCGACACAACTTCTACTTCAACCACACCAAGGGCTTCTACTGCCTCCGCAACGACACCGCGGACAAGTGTTTGAGGGAGAGCAAGGGCCGGAGACACCCCACAGTGGACCCCGTCGTCGTGACCAAGCTCCGCAAGTTCTTCAGTGAGCACAACCAGAAGTTCTACGAGCTCGTGGGAGAGGACATGGGCTGGCCGGAGGAGTAGCCGGGGAAGTCCCGCAAGGTTAATATCCCCCAATGACTGAATAACATGGTTATGGTCGGCTATGCCAACTTTTACAAACGATTATCATTTACAACAATATTCTCCATTGAAAGAAATTATTCTAATCTGCTTTTTAAACTCAGCTACTCAGTAATAAGGAGATCAAAACATATCTGTCTGATAAGACGAATAGTTGCAAGTTGTATTCTGTTTCAATTTTAATTTTATCGTATCCAAGAAAACTATTAATTTAATTGATAGTCTAACATAATTATATTGAGGAGCGTGGTGGAATAAGTGGAACTAACGTGCTGACCTGTTGACCTTCTAAGCTCGTCAAAACACGCTCGCTTGTTCGTGCATCACATAGATGGAGCAAGTGATGTTATCCAAGCACAAAGTTAAAGTAACAAAACAAAATATTACACTTTAATAGGCCGGCCACAAAATGACACAAAATTGGGGTCAAGTATCCTGAACATTTAGCCCATGTACAAAATAAAATAATAAATATTATTAATTTCAAATAGATTCCTTAGTTGTATTTTGAGTATCATTTTTCTATGATTTACACTCGTTTTTTCTTAAGCATGTGCCATTAGAGTGGCTAAGTATTGAACTAATCCAATTGATCAACATAAATAATATCAACTAAACAAAAATACGTAAATATAATGTGGTAACATGAGGCAAAACTATTTTTTGATAATAACCTATTAGTAGATTTAACTATCAAAATTAAAATAGGCTAGTCGGACTTCCCTTGGCAGCTGATTGTGAAAGAATATCCAACCTGGACCAATTACATTAGATAATTATTTGAAAATATGTTGATAAAATAATACCGTCTTAGACCAAAGCCACGAGACAAATACACAATTTAAGAATATGAATATACTGGTAATTATTTATATTTAAAATAACTTCAGTTGAAGATTTTTCAAACAAGATCAGTATTTACTGTCCGTTTACCCTGAAAGGCCTTACCTTGATGGGCTACACTATGAGTCACTATAGTGGAACAATGCGAGATAAGCTTGCATCACGATCAACTTAACGTGCACGCAACGTAAAGCAAAGGTTTTCATCGTGTTTTTAAACGGAAGCCATCACGATACGGTTATCTTAACTTGTTACCAGGGAGAACTCTCATGTTACCGGTACGTGAACGTATCACATGTTCTAGACAGCCACGTCAACTGGACTGGTCAGTACGTCATTTGTTTGTTTTTATCTAATTCAGACGACTTCTTCGGTACAGGCACGATGCATGTGGCGCTGGTAGTGGCAGAAGCTTGAAGTTTTCTCAAGGCAAACACATGTTTTATAAAATACTGTAACATCCAACTCGCCAGTAGTTCTATGACTTACAGTAAGAGATGGAATGTCAGTCGATGTCTTGTCGTTTACTTTAATAAAAATAACATATTCTTCATTCATTACCAAAATAAAAGGCTTAGTGTCTCGTTTTATAACTTCACTTTTAACATTTTCAAAGCTAGAAATTACTTTTTTATCACACCATTCTCTAAACATCTTTTCATTTCTAACTAACAAACTTTCTGCGCGGATTTCTGAATCTTTTCTATTCTTAGGGACCTTCACAGTGAGATATGAAGGTTGACTTGGGGATATGTCATCTCCAAGTTTTGGTTTCTTACGGGGAACAATTATTGATTCACCATTATCCACAGGAAATACATCCTTCCTAATAATACATTTGTCCACGCAATGTTTGACACACACGGATGTATTATCTGTCACTACACATTTATCACGATGGATACATTTAATCAACTTCTCTCTCAGAACTCTATATTTAGGGAATCTAAATGGTGAATTATCTGTAGCATCATAATTGGATTTAAATCCAGGTACACAACACAGCACGATCGACCCATTATAACAGTTAATACACCTTTTTAAACACGGGGAAAGAAGATTCAAACACACAAACTACACCAACTTAACGAAACGGATAAGACAGAAACTATACAGTTGAAGTGTAATTACAACCAACCGATATCGACGCCATTTTGACTAAAATCAATAGTTGCAGTAAGGTCTATGTTCTGTAGGCCTTGCGTCAACTTAATCTCCCGAGGACAAACGAACAGCTATTTGAACGTAAAAATAGCAGATCAGGTCTAGATAGCTAAGGTTAATGGCTAGGGGGCTCGTTATGCTGACCACATGACACCCTCTATGCACAGAAGTTGGCACTAACCTCACCAGCAGGTCGTGGTGGCTCGTTGTGCTGACTACATGACACCCTCTATTCACAGAGGTTGGCACTAACCTCACCAGCAGGTCGTGGTGGCTCGTTCTGTATGACTCTATTAAGGGATAACGCCATTGAGTTTGTTTTATGAAGTACGCCCGCCCGTCCTAAGTGTGCGGAATACTTACCCCCTTCTCACGCTTTTAAAATACCATCAAATAATATCACATTAATTATAATTATTATCTTGTAGTATATATATTAAATATATCATAAAACACCACATTTTCTAATTGCATAATGTATTAACATCCTTAAAATGATATAGTAAAATACCTCATTTTAAAATATTATAATATACTAACACATTTTAAATTATAATTATATAATAGTATTAGAGTAATACCACATTTTAAGACAAACAAAATAACAATCAGTAATTGGTATCTTGTTTATAAATACGATAATTCTTTTAATTTTTTTTAAATACCCCAAATCTCTCGTGAGTACTGAATTATGAATACATGTTTCTGACGTGATTTTGGAACTTGACCTCAATCTTTGGATCATATTGGTCCTTGATTTTGTTTAGAAATGAGTTATTGAAAGTATATTTTTATAATCCATATTGGAAGTTGTTGAGGATTGTTGTTAACTATTATATGGACCCACGGTACCCCACGGACAACCCCCCCTCCCCCTCCCCCCACTCCCCCTCCCCCCATTATTTAATAGTATATTTTAAAACAAATCTAGTAGGTACTTGAATTGTTTTATTCTAATGAGCAATCATTGCCTTTTTAATGCATATTTGAACGGATTGTTATGTATGTATTTTATTTACAAAACTTTGGCTTTGTATGATCTAGAGGCGGATATAACCGTAATTATCAAATATAACAGTGTTGCTATTTAATTCATCAATTTGTACTTGGGGCTAGTTATTTATATTAATTAATAACCCTAAAAAAAAAAAACGTTGGTCAAATGTTGATATGACGTTTAAAATCTGGTGGGAAATTATTGTTAATTTTTTTATATATTTGTACACAGTTTGCGATAAAATGATGACACAAATAAGAAACTACAAAATAATGCAATTTAAATAGACTAATTTTTACCCAAATTTGTTCAAAATGCTTGTAAATGATTGACCTCTTTCGGAGATGTTTGATTTGATAGTTCAAAGTCTAGATATTTTGTATGTGGAGCTTTGTGTATGTCGGAAAAGTGTTCAAAGGAAGCCATGTTTAAACAAGAACTGTTGAAATGATATTATATTTATATTAGTGGAACACACACGCATGCAGTAACTTATGTTACACTCCCCAGGGCACAGATAACCAAATATAAATTATATTATCAAATAAAAACTTTAGATTTGATTTATATGGTTACGGTGTTGCTCAGAAGTCGTAAATACTTGTTGTAGGTAGCATTATCATCAAGTGACACGAATTAAAGTGATTTAATTGTTGAAATCAAAATAAGATCAATGGTGATAATAAATTAGATTCACCACTAGAACTTAATGAATTAAATATTAAAAGTGAAAACTATAATAAGCTATTCCTTTATTTCGTTTTTATGTGTACGGCAAAACGAGTATTGTTTAATTTACTTTGATTTGGCAAGTAGAAAACCCATCTCCCCTTCTTCTTATTCCCGCGGTAGCTTTCAAGATTTGAAATCTGATCTAGTTCTTATTCGCTGGATAAAGCCTCAATTAAATTCCATTGAGTATAACTCAACAGTAAACAAAATGTTGTTGGGTGTAAAATAACATTAAGACTTTAGATAAATAGAGAAGGTTGAGGAAACTGAAACTAAATTGGTGTTGACAAATCACAACTTAGGCGGTAACTCACCTGACTTACCTATCAGGGTCAAACAATATATTAATTAAACACGGCCTGGGCTTAGTAAAGTACATTCAGCACTCAAATATACCTGGATGACAGCTCAAAAAGCTACTAGAAACAACCCCTAATGTATCCCTACGCCAACAGCTGACATCCGTCACTTTGAATAACTGTAATGAAAACGCATGGTAATGTATGAAAGTTATAACTAACCACAGTAATTTAGGCCAGTATTATTTATATATTTATTTGAGTTTGGGTACAAAGCTTGTTTATAGTTTTATTACACTAAAAAAAGTATTGTCCGTATTTTCACAAAAAATATTGATTTAAATATCTTCAAGTACTATAAAACAATAATAAAATAAAGTATTATATATTTAAAAAATGACAAGTATTTTTTATTTTCCAGGTAAATACGATGCCCGTGTTAAAAGGTATTAGTCTATGCACAATATTACACAGTATCGAAAATAGGTGTTCCAAAACGAGGAATAAGAATTGTTAATTATGTTTAAATTATTGTTTCGGATTGGATATCTTTTCTATTAAAAGTAATGAAATAGTGTGAGAAAATTTAAGTTTACATGATTTTAAATGTAAAATATAACATGTAATTCCCCTACTACCCAACTAAAGGTTAAAACCAATAGTAACATTCCAACCATTATATTTTCTTCAAATTCCAGCTAAAAATAAATAACGTTATTATAATTTAGGAAACCCTAGGTCGACTTGTTCACATATCATAGATTGTAAATGTGTTTAGTTTGCCCGTGGGGTGTTTTATATCGTGACAAGGTGCCTCTTTGTGATATTAAAACAAATTTAATAATATAGAAAATCTTGGTCCTGCATATCTGGTTGAGAGTCAGACATTTTACAGCCTCTATGAAAAACTTTAAAAAGAGTCATATTTCCTATCTATATTAAATTAATCACATCTAATAGTTTGCTTAAGGACGAGGCTCATCAAAATATAATCAGTGCTATAGAGTTCTAATTAAACCAATTGTCATTGACATCTAAACAAAGCCCAAATGCAGTGATTTAATCAAAAACTGAAGCTACTTTGATATAGCTGTATATACTGGGGTGTTATTTAAAATTTATTTGAATTACAGTTAACTTGTCGGTGACCTGGCGGTCTAGGGGTAAGGTGTCAGACTTCTATGCTGGCGGCCGGGGTTCAATCCTCGTTCCCGGCACAGATTTATCTGATTACCAAACCCTTCCTTCCCCTCTGACAATACATCTTGTGAATGTGGGGAATACCAGGCCTCCACCGTGGTTCGGATTCCACGTTAAACTGTAGGTCCTCCATTTCATCTCACAATCACCCTACCATTACACATTAGCATAAGTGCGTATAACCCGAACGGGTAGTAAGACGCGGTGCTAATAATAATAATAATACAGTTAACTCAGTAATTGCAATTATTGGGAATTTTCATATTTTTTTATATTATTATTTATTTGAAAATTAATGTATCGCATCAAACTCATTATACAAATTTCAACAAATGTATGAAATAATCTTAATGGTCTATATTTTAATTATTATATACATTCTAAAATAATGTGACGAGATCGAGCCCTCATTCAAGTGTGTATCAAGATTCATATTTCCATCTATCTAACTAACGACAAAACATTCCTAGCGAAATGTTATTAAAAATCCACAGTAAACTTTGATCGTGTGTTACAGTTATTCTTATTGCTAGAAATAAATCACAAAGAGACACTTTTAAAGTAATGTCATGAGCATATCTTAAATGTTTTATGATGTAAGTGTATTATAATATAAGATAAAATGTTGAACAATGAATACAAATTAATTAATAAAATTGTCAAATGAAAACCATACATATCATGTGAAGACTTAAAGCAATATGCTCTATTATATAGTTACCAAAATAAATCATAATGTATGTAAGTTTGTAAGAATAATGTTTAGTTATAAGCATTTAAAATGAAATATAACAAAAAGGGGGGGGGGGGGGG